>JAANSN010001155.1:0-37853 GCA_036850665.1 Dicranocentrus wangi | reverse complement strand
TGCATTTAGTATATATAGACATCCCAAGCGACACAAAAATGTCAATGCGGCTTTAAGTTATTTTGGAGTGATGTTCTAATGGGAAGTTGTCTATTAATAGAAATACCTACAGCTTCGAGCTGTCTGTCCGCGTTTCACCTAACTGGATGGACATCATCATGACATGATATATCCTTAGCATTATTAGATTACATACAGCTACATTCCTTATTGAATGTCTTGCACGGTAATAAAATAAGAAAGCTATGAATACAAAATACAATTTCATATATCATTCTTGGTGTGCTATATGGCACACTAAACTTGCTCAATGCAATGCCACACACATCATTACAAAGCCTTAGAAGGCAGACACTGCTTTCATGCATTATGAAACTCCAAAATGTAATATGCATGGGATGAGGGAAACTCGAGGAAAAATGTGTGATTTCAAGATTCCTTATTTTTGTGGTTACAATAATTTCTGTTTTGATTTTTTCCTTCCTGTGTCGAGGCAAAGAAAAGGGTTCAAGGAATGTGCATGGTTGCGTACGTACCCCACATTTGTCTGATTTTGGCTTTACATTATAAATATATCCTTTTTCTGAGTGCACCCAAAGGAATTAAAATATGCATTTTGGCTGTTCAACTACACACTCAGGTAAATAAATGGGAAGGTATAAGGTAATATGTGGCTGACAGGATTTGTAATAAACGTTATTTTTATGCATATACATGCAAGCAACCCAAAAAAAACTACCTTGATTTTCCTTGATGATACCAACAACGAGCAATTTTTACAATTACAACGTGTCTGCGTGATGCTGCAATCGCTGCATGCTCGTGCAGTGCAAGCAAAGTACTCAACTCATTGGCAGTACTCCTACAACTATGAACACCTACACCTCAAACGACAAAAACACTTGTTTATATGTATATAAATCTCGGCAGAGTTGACAGGTTACAAAGGAAAAAAAATCTATAACAGTATCAGTTTACGATACTATACATACCATCAAATAGAACATAAGCTTTGACTTTAATCCTATTGAAAAGGGTAAAAGAAGACGGAAATGTCTGATAAATAATGCGCGTTTCCCCATATTTAATATCAAGTGTTTCTATCGTGGGCTTCGATAAGCTTTATCATTCCCACGACTTGTGGCTCTTGATAAATGGAGGTGAGGATTGAATGCATTGTATGCATCATCACATCATCATCAACCGCATACATTCATTTGTCAACAGGTATGCCAGAGTGTAAGCTTTCATGTAGAGTCATATACAATCACTATATAGCTCACAACAGGTAATATTGAATTGAACCAGCGCAAAGGGTGAAAAAGGACAATCTATCATGCTCATAAAATGACTACAAAGGTGTACTCCACCACTTCATACAACTTCATCATTTAAACTTCTTGCTGCTCATATATGCGGAACGCCGACCCNTGACTACAAAGGTGTACTCCACCACTTCATACAACTTCATCATTTAAACTTCTTGCTGCTCATATATGCGGAACGCCGACCCTGATCAACAGTGTAGCAGTATAAGCACAGGCGATTGATTACGTGTGCTATCTGATGTCAAATGTCGTACCTCTAGGTATGTATTAAAAGTTGATTTGTGTTGGATTGTAGGAAATCGCGAGTTGCGCGAGTGAAAGTTACAATGGGAAACTGTAATATCAACATTTAATTGATCTTCGCTCTTGATGATGATGATTTTCATTCATTCATTCATTTTGTAAGTGGGGTGCTGCGTACACACACACACACACACCATAACTGTGAGACTGAAACAGTAGGAGTAGGAGCTGATGAAGGAAATATTTTGTGAGATATTTAGGATTTTTGTCCGTTCAGAAAACTGTTTATTTTTATCTATTTAGCAACTTTGGTATTGGATTTTTTTTGCATTTTAATTACATGTGTAACAAACTCTGTGCTATTCAGTAGCTCAACATATCATATATTAATGTAATCGACCGGCCGGAGCAGTAATCATTTTTCATTTTCTTATTAATTCCAGGGAGTGCAGTGTTGTTAATTGTGTGACGCTGAAAAGGTTTGGAAATCAAAATGACACTCAATCTGGATAAAAATCGGGATTCTCTCATATCCGCGTGGAAAGAGGTTCTGGATGAAAAAGATCCCATAAATTGGTAAGTAATATATAGGATAGGCTTAGCGTAAACTGTTTGATTTGACAGTGACGTGACAGCAGTGAAACTAAATTTTTAATACCTAAATAATGGTAATTGCAGGTGTTTGTTGGGATACGACGGACAGACATTTGATCTAAATCTTGTTGGCAAAGGAGGTAAATACATTTGAGTCTTTTGATTTTATATTTGAATCGTAGTATTGTAGCGCATGCTATACCATTGTATGCTAACACAACTACGAATATATTTATATACCTATGTGTTCTCACAGACGGTGGTCTTGAAGAGTTGGCCGATGAATTCAACAGTGGCAAAATTCAGTATGCATTGACTCGGGTGAAAATAAAGGAAAAGAATGTTGAAATTTGATTTTTATTTGTCAGTGACGTGACAGCAGTGAAACTAAATTTTTAATACCTAAATAATGGTAATTGCAGGTGTTTGTTGGGATACGACGGACAGACGTTTGATCTAAATCTTGTTGGCAAAGGAGGTAATACATTTGAGTCTTTTGATTTTATATTTGAATCCTAGTATTGTAGCACATGCCTATACCATTGTATGCTAACACAACTATATTTTATATACCTATGTGTGCTCACAGACGGTGGTCTTGAAGAGTTGGCCGATGAATTCAACAGTGGCAAAATTCAGTATGCATTGACTCGGGTGAAAATAAAGGAAAAGAATGTTGAAAAAATCGTCCTCATTAATTGGGTATGTGTTTCTAGCATTCAATAAGCTTACAATTATTGTCAAAGTTGCATTTTATGCTACCGTACCACATAAAGATACAGTTAAAGTAATCAGTAATAATTGAGTTATCATAATGTGCCAATAATGGTGTGTCACCTCCTTTTGTTACCTTATCATATCTCACTGTAGCCCAAACATGATTGAGGTCACGTTACGCTTGAGATATGATTGTAGAAGCGGGTAGACAAGTTGCGGATTATGTGTATTTTTACTTCTCTTTCTGTCCAGAAAGTACACGATACTTAACTAATAGCCAACAATATTTATTTTTATATATATGTAACCACTATGTAGCAGGAATCAGACTTGAAAACACATGTCTAATTGAATGGAAAACCGTTATTTTCTCTATAATTGGATTAGCAAATTTGATGGATGTCTTATTTTTCTTTAGCAAGGGGAAGGCGCCCCACTCTCCAGAAAAGGCATGTGTGCGAATCACATCAGCATAGTTAGAACATTTTTCAAGGGAATACACGTCACAATGAATGCTCGAACTGATGAGGAGGTAGATCCAGATCTCGTTATTCAAACTGTAGGAAAAGCAGTCGCCGGCGAAGGGGTGAAAGTGTCATCAAATACGGAAGAAGAAGCACCTGTTGGTCCAGTTGTAAGTATTGGTGGAATGTGTAACAAACATGAAATCACGTAATAGCCCCGTAGCATGAAATAAAGAAACATTTTTTCCTACATTGCTTATAGGGCACATGCTACAAGAAAACAAATCCCAGGGAAGAAATCAACACTTCCGCTAAGGACGCATTTTGGAGGAAAGAGGAACAGGAGGAAGAGCGCAGGAAACGCGATGAGCAAAATAAATTGCGCAAATTTTCACAGAATGAAGTAAAACTCCTTCGCCGAGAAAGTCAAGACTACTTTAATGAAACAAATAAGGAAACAACGGCTAACAATAACTCAATGAACAAAGTTAGCCCCACGCCAATAATGAATGGTTCTGCTGCGAGTAATGGCAAAATTAATGGTTCTTTAAATGGAAGTAATGGCTCAACTAACGGTTCTGCTACATCTTCACCCGTTCCACCCAAAGAAATGGCTGCAGCATCGGCTGCCGCAGTGAAAGCATCTACCCCGCTAAAGAATAATACATCGAGTGATCTTGTCCGTCAACGAATTAGAAGTTTCGATAATGGTGCACCTCCACAAGCTAACGGCACAAATGGTAAAGTCAACGGCAGTTCCAATGGTGGTTCAGAAGGAGAAAGTTTAAGTGTGTCCAAAAGGCGACAGCTTTTTGAGTCTGGAGGTGCATCAAATACTTCGTCAACCGTTCAACGTAGGAATCCCTCCTTGGAAATTAAAGAAGCTCAGAAACAAAAGGAAGCCCCATCCGTTCAGGAAACGATAGTGAACAATACAGTGCCAACAATGAGTAGTGATACTAGTAGTGCAATTACAGAGGAAAAAGTTTCTATTGTTGGATGTGGAATTCAGAGATCAGTGTCTCCACAAGCTCCTCCTCCTGTACAGCAAGTCATTCCTGCACCAGAACCTACACCTCCCATTGTGACACCACCACCGACTAAAATGCCTGCTCGCATGTCTGACTCTCCAGCTAGATCACCAGTACCTCCAATTCCTAGCTCTCCTGCTCGTGCTTCACCAGTTCCAAATGCACCTTCACCTCAGCCGATTCTCGCCGCTGCACCACCTGGGTTCGAAGATCCGATCGAAGGGACTTCTGAATCATTAGAGCAAAGTGAAACTATTACAATTGAAATTACTCCCGAAATGGGACTTTGTGCAAGGGCTTTGTACGATTACCAAGCAGGTAATGGTAATGAATACACATGACCTACTTAAAACATAACGAGACTTCTTAAATTCATGGCTTATTCATATATATAATATTCTCCTGTTTTCCAGCGGACGAAACGGAAATCACATTTGATCCTGGCGAAGTCATCACAAACATTGAAAGGATTGACGAAGGCTGGTGGGAAGGACTTGGACCACGAGGGGTTTATGGATTATTCCCTGCTAATTACGTGGAGCTACTCAATTAATTTAATGTTAAGAGAGCTTTCCATCTTTTGCCAGGATTTGAATACATTTTTTCAAATGCTGCTTATGTAATTATGCGAGTTTACTGCATCGCATTGTGAAGGGATTTGTATGTTGTTCTCAATGTAAGGAAACAGGCTGAACCCTGTACATTTTAAAATAATTATGATTTAGAAACGGAATTTAATTTAAATGGTGTCGTGCTGTTATGCATCAAGTGTCAAAAATAATCAGTATCACCTATGGTTGTGTGTACCTTAATTGCGACCGAGAAAATATAAAGGCAGTTAATTACTCTGTTGATTAAGATTTAAAACTGCGTTTAATGTTAAATCGAAATTAATTTGTGATCAACAAAGATCCGAGCTTTTGGTTCTCTCTTGTGGTTACAGTACAGTCAAAAATAAAAAGACTAAATAGTCTGTCGCAATTATAAGTGAAATTTGAACCAAAAGGCAAAAGGTGGTTTACGAAGTTACAGTGCTAATTGGTTTTAAGGACATACAGCAAATTGTTTTATACGAAAAATTCTTGTCCAGAAGACGGTACTTGCAGATTAAAGTCGAAATCCGTCAAATATCATTTTAAAATACCTACAATTACTTCGTAGCATGAAATACTTTAGAATTTATATACAAGTTTGAAATGGGCACTAATCAATTCAACTACAAGTATAGCTCGTGTTGCAGTTGCAGGTCTGCAAGAAAGCTTACTCAAGAAAGCTAACATTATTATAATGTTACAATAGAAATAACCGCATGATTATAATTAGGTAGGAATTAAAAATGTATGTGTATAAAAACAAAAGAATTACTTATGCAAATGACTCAATTTAAATGTACCTAGTTGCAACAGTTAAATAGACAAGAGCTTTTTTATTAGCTTGTCAATATATAGCAACACCAGGTTATCTAACATAAATTATACGGTAGGTAGATAGAGTCCAGTTATCGCAAGCATGTAAATTGTAATTAGAAACTTTATACATATAATTGCTTGTAATTTTATCCCTTGTTATGAATTCGGCACATATATAACATAGTATTTCAAATCGACAATACAAATATTATATTGTGTTGCATTGTAAAGTGGTTTCCACTAATACTGAGAATAAAGGTATGCCGAAGAAGCGGAAGTAGGCGTTCCAATTTTGTATTTTCTAATGTACGCGAACAATAAAAGTGCATCCCTTTTGTTCTACTGTTTATGCATAAAAGTATTAACAGTGCAGGAATAATTGGAGGGAATACTATATTAAATATGATGCGCCTTCAAAATTTAATAGTCCAAATTGTTTTTCTTATAAACATTCATTTTTTTTACTTCACCTACATTATTGTGAATTGTAATAATAGTTTGATATTGCAAAGTAATTTAAATTATTTGCTTTTATATAACGAAAGCATTATTGACATTATTGTATTGTATACGTTCTGTGATTAGACACTGATTCAAGGTGATGTTTTTGTTTTTATTTTGAATTCTATCTTAATATACGACAAATTGTATTTTTCGGTAAAAGTGCATGTAGTAAGTAACGCGCACACGTACTATGTATGTACATACCTGTATATATATACTTTCATTATTTATATCCATTATTAATTTAATTCTTTTATTTTATTATGGACTTAATACCGAATACCTTACTAGTTTGTCATACTTGAGCAATATTTCGCTTCATTTACATAAAAAATCACCAAAATATAAGATAACATATGTAACAAAGAAAGATACTTTATGCATATTAACCCATCCTGAATCAACCACTAGTGGACGTCATAAGTGTCATCATGTAGTAGTTTATAGAGTATAGCTTTAGTATTTAATTGTATTAAACGACGAGAATAAGTCTTATCTAAAATATTTATAGAAAGAAAAAAAGTATAATGCTTGATATGATCTATTATTGATCTTCCGAATTTTTAATAAAAAAATTAAATTTCAATATGCTAATTGCGGTAAAAAAAATCAATGAATTTTTACATTGGATTGTCTATCATCATCACATCACACATTGCTTTGAAATGTATTTTGCTGTAAAAATCGCTCTTTGAATGGGCGTGAACGAGATAACGCATACTTACATTGACAAAGGAACTGAAGACAATGGGAGATAAGACATCGGAATTATCTGTAAGTTTTCTTGGCTTGGCCTCCTAGTACCCGAAGGAAGCTCTGCCTATATGCTTTCGCAGCTCTCTTATCAGCTAATCACGTATCACCCCTTCACCCCTCGTGTTATTTTGTTGGACACCAAGGGTCTTATAGTCTTATCGCATTCGAATAAGATGCAAGTGAAAATGTAAAAAAAAAATCCCCTTATCACTGAGAATTGAACACAACGAAAATATTATGGAAATTAGAATCCTTTGTTCATCCTTTCAGGGTACGTTCTGGCATTTCTTGTTATTTCTTTGTACTTTTTTCCAACTCATGTAATGCATGCAATTCTGTGCCTTATTGCATTCGAAGAGATAAGAGTCTTAAAGCTTTTCAGTTTTTATGAGTTAGACTAAACGGCAAACGTTAGTGACGACGCTAATTGATTTGCTATCATGATTAAACCGGTTTCACAACTCTTCCAAAGGATTAATAATAATAATAATTAGGGTACTATTCGGGATTCGGGTTTTGTTCATTTAAAGCTTGGTAGCGCAACGTCGTACGCGTAGATCTTGGCATTTTCGTTTTGTGGAGCGTCATTTTTCGTTGTAAAAAAACTTTCCAGACGCAGACAAGAATAGTTTCCAGTTCCACTGGTTTAAAATACGGAAGCCCGTGTTACTGACTGGAGCAATTAGTAAAGATTTGAAATCCAGGCCAATTGTACCTCCAAACCATTGTTCAGTGCTGGAAGCAGTTAATAACTTCGTTATCCATCAAGATGAACTTTTACGGACCTCCAGGATTTTCGGACGAGTTTAACGATCCCGCGTATCGAGTATATTTCAGCAACAATCAAAATGTTCATGTGTACATGTTCGGAGGACAGCAAGGAGGACCTCAGCAGCAGCAGCAGCAGCAGCAGCAGCTGCTGCAAATGACAACTCCACAACTTCCACAGGCTAACTTTCAAGGTGCTACTAGTGGCGCTGCGGGAATGGGTTCGAACGTTGTTTCCCGGAATACTTCCTCTGGTGGACATCCACTTGCCATCAACAGCGCACCGTTTGGAGTAAGCGAGGGACATTCTACTCCAAGTTTCAGATCTTTGTCTCAATGTCCACATCATCACGGTGGGGGTGGATACTATCCTGGACATTCCGGAGGTTTTTATCATCATCCAGTGCCAGTTCAACCTCAGCCACAGCCGCAACTGTCTTGGGGTGGAGTTAGGTAAGAATTCAGATATTTATTTACTGTCATTTTTTTATGTTCGTTTTGAATCGCTGTTCGAGTCAAGTATAGTTTTGCTGGGTAATAGAATCCGGGTTTATCTGGCATGTCATGTAAATTATTACTTTAATTGAATTGCAGACAAATTGAGCATCATGTCCGAAGTGACCCTCGTCATCATGGTCAAGGTCAAGTTCTTGCTCTGACCCGAAATGCTTCCAGCGAAAACATGATGACTGGAATTCGAAGTAGTCAAACATTCGGACCCGGACCAGCAACTGCGAGCAGCTTTTCGGACATCGGCGGATCTAGGTCGGCAAGTGCCCTCAGTCACCATCACCACAATCACAGTGTGCAGTCCCAGCCGCGTCATTCATTCCAGGGTGGGTTTGGAGGGAGCACTTCAACTGTAGGTATGGAGGCTCCACTTAATTTGGACAGTTCCGCTTGGAATCAGGCTAGGAAGCCACTTTCCACTTTACGCTGTAAGGAACTCGCAATACTGAAATTTTCGAATGTTTTGTTTCAAGTTCATTTTAGGTGTTTATATTACAACTTCGCATTCTTTCATTTCTCAAGAACAGCCAGTAGTAGTGACGAGTCATCCCAAGGAAGTGTTGTTCAAGATTTTATGGAAGGCGAGGACGAAGTTGACTACTATTGATTTTAGCGACAAGTAAACTGCTCATCACCAAGAATATTGCGTTCGTAATTATTTTCCATGATATTTTTATCCTATGAAATATTTATCTTGTAAATAAACGAAATATCAGTTTCGTATGTTTTAAAAGTATTTTCGTTTAAATAGAAATTAGTATATTAGTATATATATTTACATACTTGAAGCAGCTATCAATGCCAAAAGTTATTATGTATTTAATAAACATTGTATTTTTATTTTATTAATTTTGTGTTCTTGAATTTGAAGTATTTGAATTTTTGCTATTCGAGATTTGTAAAAACATACTATTATGTAATTTAAGAGCATCCTAGAAATAGCCTTCTTCGGTTTGACACAAAATAAGGTTACAAATAAGGTTTTTGTTTACTGGTTATAGAAAAATGGTAGAGTGAGGGTAATGAACCAAGAAATATTCCATGTGCAGTTTGTTTCCTACCACGCCCATAATTTTTCCACTGTTCTGTTGATTGCAAGCATGCTTATTTGGTTGGACACAGAATAGCTTAGCTTATATATATATATCATCCATCTCATCAACTCATCGAAACCATCCACCGCAATTTATTCATTAAAACAAGTTTCGCGTAGGCAATCAGAAGGTAAAAATATCTACATACAAACAACCTGATCCTATCATTAGTATTACATTGGGGTAACGTTCGATATCATATATCACTACAGTATATATATACTATACGACAAAAGTAAAAATTGAAACTTGATGATTATTGTAAAAATGACATGCATCAAACATCATTGTAATTGTAATCACTAATGACAAACCGAACTGGAGACAGCACACCGGCACGAACGAACCCTCATATTCTATCAAAAAATAGACTGAGAGACTTGATTATTTGTTCAGTTGATGGAGTTTTTCTGGTTTGAGCCATTGGCATATCACTATTAAGTTTCGTTGTGTTTGTTTAAGTCAGGGTACTCGCCATACAACTACAATCTCCAAATTGGTAGAATAATATATTACACATGGGATACGCACCTTGGAATATGTATCTTTACCCTTTTTTGCACTAGTACTTTTCAAAATTACATATATATTCGCATTACGCTTTTCGTAAGATTTATATATTATCCGTAGCTTATACTTAAACTCTGGCTGTACACTAACATTATATATACATATACATGCATGTATATTAAGCTTTACGGTTACGGCTGATGGTTCTGGTTATGTGATGACAAAAAAAGCTCATTCAGCGGTCTCTGGCAGTCACGCATCGGTTGACGCTTGTGTCTTGTACAATTCGCATTCATTGAATAGGACGGAAGAGGTGCTATGAATTACGAGGAGACACTGCTCCTAGTACCAAGATATTATAAACTCCTGAAACACGTAAACTTCGTATCAGTCAAGAAACGAAAAATTCGCAAACAATAAGATCTATAGTAATACTTTCAGACAAATAGAAACAGGTAGGTTGAGATAATGGCGAACTACGTTCACGCTATTTCACAATATAAGCGACGACGCCACACGGATGTTATGAATTTGATATATTAACCTTTTAGATATTACTCGCTCAAGCTGAGCAGAAACGATTTGGTAATTGACAAAGCAAAAGGAAACTCTCGCATGCATAAATTGAATAATACCTATAAGATATTACTGTATGCATGCATCATGGGATTGGCAAAGACAACTTTCACTTTTTTCCTCTTTTAGTCTTTTACCATGATTTGGGATCACGTCTTGTAGTCTTCTTGTCTCGTGATGATGATGGCAGAATAAAAAGTGTCTTGTGATTTCTAATTGCTGACTGTGGCTACTATTTGTACGTAGTACGTATTTTTCAAGCATTTTTTGTAGTTTATTAAAAAGATATAGTGAGAAGTGAAACCTTATTGTAACTAATCTCTTACTGTGTCATTGGAAAAGCCTTACGCAAATTAACTAAGGTTCCACGGACTTCGTTTTAATCCACAGCACGGGAGTTGAAAGTTAAAAAAGATTTATATATAACACCAGGATAAGTATAACATTCAGCGCAAGAAGCATCCATGTAGACCAAAACTTTAAAGAGAGATTGAGGTGTTGTGAAGTATTAGAAGCAGTAGTAGCTGCCCAGTAGCAGGAAAGAGTAAACAAGAAAATCTCAAGACCAACACGTGAGTTTGACCAAGAAATGATTTTTTTGTTTCTGGCAACCTTTGTTTTCTGCTCGACTCCGGCCTTGATTGTGTGACGATAATATCCTGTGGTAATGGAAGAAACTCAAGTTTACATGGAGTTGGAGTAAAGGTATGGAATGGCACTGGCAATGCAATGTGCTATGAATTTTGCGTGTGCCTTGTATGTAGTATGAGTATGTATGGATATATGGTATGGTAATGATGAGGTAGCCGTAGAGCTTTGCTAATTCATGTATTTCTTTACTCTTTTTAGTCCCTTTCCTTCGATCAAAAGTCAAGCAGAGAAATCCAGAGTTCGCACATTTACAATCCCAGAGCGAGCCAGCACACAGATTTAAGCTACACATAAGAAAACAACGAAATTGCACTCGTTTCAATGTGATTTGTTGGAATATAATGCGGACTGTCGCAGGCTGACACGCGTGTATGCATAACTTCAGTAGCTTGCCACAAACCAAGAAAACCCCCAAAAATAGATTGCGCCTTGTGTGCATATGTTATTCAATGAAAAGGCTGCTTGCCTGGAGTGGGGAGAAAGACGAAAAGATCAATTTTCATATTATTGAACAATCAGTTGCCAAGTTCTTTCCTTCGTTTCGATCTCCAGTCAGAGTTGAGATTTGACTTACACTGTGGGAGCAAGAGGTTATTTATTTAGTCGATGAAATCAATTTTGGCAGGTGTAATGTCTACGTGTACGTGTCATTAGTGCCATATAATATATACATATACCTTTGATACACAAACACATTTGTATGCAAAAATTTTGTTTACAGCGGTGACATCGACTTCCTCTTAAAATTAAGTCAATGCGGTGCTGCTGTTGGAGTGTACTTATTTTTATCCTCTTGCTTCTTTTCTTTACACATTACATCACCGCCCCTCAAGATGAATCTGTGGGGGTTTCATCTTTCATCCGCTTCCTCTTGTACATATTTCTTCAAACGCTGAACAAAATTGGAAGTGGCAAAGGAAAGGATGGAAAAAGTGAATCCGGAGAAGATTACAATTATGATTACGACAATGTTGGGGCTAGATCTGCGATTGGTGCTACTACTACAGCACGTCATTTAATAACGCCACGGTTCAGATCGGCCGTTGGAGCACCAAATATCTCATCGGAGGTGACTGCGAGTACTGCGACTGCAGTAGTTAGGTTGAGAAACAACAGGACGGAGACGACGGGAAAGAATACAACTGGGGGAACTTGACACAGTAACCATTTCCCATGGAAACTTTTTCCCTTGGTGGAGTGCTTTTTGTGATAAGTCTAACTTCGGACGGGATCAAAAGAATGGGAAATTATGCAGTATAACTAAGGTGGCTAGCAAGCAATACTAAAATAATTCGCAATCACATTCCACATCGGTGCTATTTAAGGTTCTACACTCCGCTTGCTGCTAGCAGTAATTACCTAATATCGGATAGTAAAAATTCGCACAAACTCTACATTCCAATCATGTATTGCATGAACGCATGCAACTTGCCTTATAGTGATGTAAACAAGGTAAGGGTGCATCGAACAGTACTTATGAATAGCAACTTTCAATGTGGAGGTTTGTGTGTTTATTCGAATTAACTATTCTCAGATTGACCAAGGTCCCCGAACAAAAGCATGTGGCTGGACAGGAGAATGTCGTGGTGAGGGATGGATCTCCAAAACTGACCGTTGCTCTCGACCCGGAGTGGAGTCGCTATTGCGAACACTTCCATGGCGTCATGCTTTGGTTCAGAAACCTCCAGAGACATCCGTGTACTCTGGGATGTCAAAGGAGTACTGCCTTTACGACAGTGGATATGCTGGCGATGGATGTCCAACGGAACCCTTAAAGTTTCCCAATTTGGTAACCGGATTTAACGTTAATGCAGCTCATGCATCAAGAACTGCCTTGTATACTAGGTATAACATTAACACTATAAGTGAATGACACTGATAACACTATAAACAAACATTAACTTACTAAGTTATTAAATATAATTATTATTGCTTTTTCTGCAGGTATTCACCCTCCGACTGGCAAGCAAATAATGCCATGCTTTACAATGGGACTGATTGTACCCGAAACACTGCCGAATTAGTCCGTGCTGAAGCCCTCCGCCTTGTCCGAGAAACCGACGATAAATCTTCCCGAGGACAAATGGACTCTGGCAAGAAACTTGGGGAGCGACTTACAGACATAAACTATTGGAAACAGGAAATCATGAAAGAGCTGGATTTGAATGTTCACGAAAGTCACAAACTCCTGGAAACTAGACAAACGTTAGAACGCATGATAAAGGAGCTTGACGGACCTCTCCACATAGCGCAAGAGAATTTATATGCTCGTGAATCACGTCAGGGTGTGGATCTAGTTCATGATGCGGCCGAGCAAGCTCTCCTCTGTGAAATTGAAACCATTCGGAACTGGCAAAAGAAGTTGTGTCAGCAACTAGACGGGATAAATACGCACTTGGCACGCGGTCGAGCTTCTCGCCACGAACTAGAACGTGATCTCCAGAGGAAGGAACAAGCATACCAAATTGACACCGGTGCCGCTCAACTCAACAACAATTCCAAGGATATCGCGTTTCATTCTGGAATTGAAAAAGTCGATCCCACTGTAAGTATACCGGAAACCTGGGCTGGGTTTACTGAAGCACTCCTCAAGAGATCCAAGATGGAGCGTGCCACTGCGCAAAAAGTTCACGCCATGATTGACAATCTATTGATTCAAGCCGCTAATGAAACATGGTCCGCATGGAATAACACAAATAACGCTTTAACTCTCCGTGTTGCTGAACTACTGGACGCAAAGAATAAGATCACCTGCCACTTGTCCAAAGTCCAGCAAGAATTGTACGACATGGAGAAGCACATGGAAATCATTCGAAAGTCTATTGAGGACAAGGCACCATCCCTCAAAGTCGCTCAAACCCGCTTGGAACGTAGAACTCATCGTCCAGACATTGAGCTGTGCAGAGATGAAGCACAATTCCGACTTGTTTCCGAGATCCAGGATATTAACGAAACTTTGGAGCAATTACAACGAAAACTAGTCGAGGTGGAGGCCGCTCACCAGCAACTCCTCAAGACAAAGGCGTGCTTGGAACATGATCTCAAGATTAAAGCTAACTCGCTCTTTATCGATCGGGAAAAGTGTTTGGGGTTGAGGAAGAGTTTCCCAATCTCCTCGTTCGTCACACAACGGCAAACCTGCTAAATAGGTGGTTCCCCTTCCCCTTTCTCACCAAACAGTATAATCAATCCAATATTTGTTCATTTACAATAATATTATAAGTAGTCGTAGTCTTAATATGGTAATACTTTATTCACACGTCCGGCGGCGGTTATCCAGTATTTAATGTCAATCTCTTTGATAAATGCTGTAACATTGTACTTTCTATACCCTATTCAAATTGTACAATAAAATTTCATATCAAATGCAAGTCTGAGTGTTTGAGTCGCTCATTTCATATATAGCATTCACCTAATTACTGTATTTATTATAAAGATTCAACTCATGAGAGAGAGTGTTCCATAACCTGTTTCCATTTTTTTGGTATGTCGCATACTCGCATACTCCGTTACCCTCAAATTCATTACAAAAAAGGGAAGAATTTCCACCAAAACTGTGTCCACACGCTACATCCACAGGCAAGCAAGGAAGCGAAGTTGCATTGCATTTGTTTGGCATAGAGCGTGCTTTTGTTTTTGTTTTGCTTCACACGTCAAATACGCCACAGCTGTAACATATATGCAGCTTCTGCTGTTGTATTATATCACTTTGCTTGAAAAGGTTTGAATTGAATTGAAGGACAATTAATTAAGGAGCGGACGGAAGTGATCTAATCTAAACTAAACTAGAAACGTATACAAAAGGCTTCACTGAAAAATCCACTGATGACGATCCAACTTTTCAGCATGTGATTGTGAATGTGAGAGAAACGGGAATACGGGAAATGGGAAACTTGATTTGATGAAATGCATTTTTAAACTAAAGGGGTTTTAAAAGGTCTAAACGCAAACGTTAAATTGGTTAATGAGTGTAAATATTATTACGGAAATTGTGCAGGGGATGTTCTCCAGTTTTAAAGACCATTGTCAACTGTGAAAGTGTGCAGTGGCACGTGGGTCTATATTATTACGGTGCGTTTTAAACACAATAGAGAGCGTTTCCCATAAAGTAATTAGCAGGATAGATAAAGACGCTTCAATATTTATTCCGACGAGTCAAGTCTGACTCCAACGTTGGAACTTTTAAAACCTCATTTGAGCAAGATATATTAATAAAATAAAGTAGCCACAATGAGTTGGTGTAAGTTCAAATAAACGTTGATCTCGGGGATATTTGTACAAGGAATTGGGGGTTTTGGGATATTACTTTTACAACAAATTTTGCTTTTGGGCTGTATAAAAAGAATGTGGGAAGCTTGGGGTGGCATAAAATAAAAGTTTGAAGGATTTTTGTATCAATAAATTGTTACTTAAAAATTGGCAAATGAATGACCATACAGCAACAATGACTACCAGTGGTACGAGTAGCAGCAGGTATGGCAGTGAAAACTTTGCTAGGGAATTTCGGGATCTGCAGGTAATATTGGATTGGACATCTCTGGAATGTTAAAATTGGGGCAGGAATTCACAGTCATTTCATGAATTTATAAATGATTTGATCCGTAGGCGACCACAATGTCGGTGGATAGGACGGCGCAGTACGCTTTATTGGCTGGGTAAAATCACAAGCACTTTTATGTACAAAGGAATTCTCGACTTATCGTAGTGGAATGGAAATAGTGGAATCCATTGGAGGAGGCGAAAAAGGTGCTAATTCAATAACTTGCGTATATTTTCGATATTCTTAGACGAAAGTACCTTGCTGTGATAAGCTTGGAATTTCCTGCTGCTGATAAGCTTGTGTACCGGCTAGCGTATGGAGGAAAATACGAGATTTCTATAACGCAATGGTCGAAAGTTGAAAATTCTCCCAGCAGTGTGGCGATCGCTGTAAGTATCGCGACTTAATCTCGTCGTTTAAATATATATGATTACATGGTTGATAATAATTTGTGTGCCAGTTACCAAGAAAGAACTCGTATTTATAAATGCCTACAGAGTAGCCAAAGATGTGATATTTTTGAACTAACGGATAGTTCCGAGCTGAAATGTCTTCACAGACTGAAAGGTCATACTCGTGTGATAACGGACCTAGACTGGNCTAACGGATAGTTCCGAGCTGAAATGTCTTCACAGACTGAAAGGTCATACTCGTGTGATAACGGATCTAGACTGGTGCCCTTTACAGGCAAATCTACTGGCCACGTGCTCATTTGACAGTTACGTCAATATTTGGGATATTCGATCACCCAGAATTCCAAACAATGATAAACCGCAATTTTCGTTATCCGCCTTGGATGGAGCTTCTCAAGTTAAATGGAATAAGGTTGATCAAGATATTTTAGCTTCTTGTGATGGGGGTCATGTAAAAATATGGGATTTGAGGAAACCGAATGCTCCTGCCGAATATATTGCAGCACATGCTTCAAAAATCAATGGTAATATAATAGGCAGGAAAATATTGAAAATAATAATTTTATCGTTGGCAAATGTGTGACACTATATATTACTAGGCTTAGAGTGGGCAAGCAAGGATACAATCATTACTGCAGCACAGGACTGCACAGTAAAATTTAGCAAGTTAGCAGCCAATAATCCGTCAAAATCCAGAGGTCCGGTACTTTCGTTAACTGCTCCAGTTTGGAGGGCTCGGCCAGCGGTAAATTGTGATCGCTAATAGAGTATCAAGAGGGCAGATTAACTCTTCCTCAGTTCCTCACTAACGTTATGCTAATGTACTTTTTCTACATTTATGTAGCCTTTTGGAAGGGGGATAGTTACACAATGTGTACCTATTCTGAGAAGAGATTCTGGTTTGCTATCCTTATGGGACTGGCGAAGATTCTCCAGTCCAATGTATACCTTCCAAGCTCACGACATTGTCGAATTTGCTTGGAAAAAGAATGAAAATTTTGAACTGCTCACGTGGAGTAGAGATCAGACCCTGCGCATGTGGACTTTACCATATGAAATTGTCGAGGCAAGAAAATAAACCATGCTGCTTTATTTTTGTAATTCTGTGAATATTTGCAAAAATGTGTAATATTATAATTATTTGTAAAATCAGCTTTGCGGTGGAGGCGATGGAAGTCGTCCTCAAGCGCTACTAAATGCAACCAGTGATGATTCAGCAATGGAAACTGGGTTGGAAATGATGGGCGATGGTGACGATGAGGAGTCTCCTACTGGTAGTCCTAAGTCTGAACGACCTCCAACCGTTATGTCAAGGCACGCATTAAGCAAAAAAGAGCGATTAAGTTTAGAACGAAGATCTAGAAAATCATCCTCACCAACGCCATTAACAAAACGGGACGAAATACTGATGAATGAGTATGACCTAGTTTTTCCTGATAAACCGGACACAATTGCGTTTGATCAGGTAGTCCACATGTTGTATGATAACTGTTTTGTTACAGAGACTGAACTGGGTTGTAGACAATTCTGTTTTTCTTTTCTTTCGTCTCCTTCTCTAAAATTAGGTCGAACTCGAACGTGGATTGTTAAGGTTTAGTTGGATTGGAAAACCTGAATCCAAGGGGAGGTCAAGTGTTAGTGCAGGAGTTCTAGTGTCATTTCCGATGGGATATCCCGCAGCTGCACCAACATTTTTGGTTACAAATGCATCAAATGAAGTAGATAAGAATCATATTCTGAAGGTAAATCAATCAAATATACTCTCGCTCGAATGTAGTGGACAATTCTCTCTTGGAAAATATTGAAAATACATAGTTTATTGATATGATTATAGTCGTTGCGAAACGTTGCTCAACAAAACGCAAAGAAGAACGAAACGTGCTTGCTAGCTTGCATAAATATGTTCGTCTCAATAATGCAGTCCATTAAGGTAACAAATTATTTACAGTTTTACAATTCCCAACAGGCAACGGTGTTGTCTATAAAAGTGAAATATAAAAGGCTGAAATCAACTTGATTGATTCAACTGTTTATGATGCTTTCACAGACACTAGATTCAGATAACGCTACTGAATTTCCAACAATAGGTGTATCTAATGTGCCATTTCCAAGAACTTCTGGTGCTAGGTTTTGCAGTGTTGGCATGCTAGTCTGCTTTGGAAGGCCAACATACTTGCGTCGAATTAAATCAAACACTGATTCTGGGACACCTAGATCGTTATCTGCCCTGGGACCTTTCTTAAGTCAACTTGCTCACGAAAATGAGGATGGAGTAAGCGAGATAAATCCCAGTTTTATAGCTCTTCATTAAAGACTTGTGCAGTTAAAAAAGGAATATAATCGTAAAATTTACCTGTTATATTTTCAGAGATCGCGAAGAAGTCGTAGATTAGAAAAAAAGAAAGCTAATATTGTAACAGTGTTCGACGTAACTCCCATGCTTCCTTTTAGTCGTGGTCTTGGAGAATCCTACTGTCATATAGGTAGATTTACTTATATTACTTTAAGCAAAGAAGTTGGTGAACCTTGTCATATATATGTGTACCTATCTGAAATTATAGTTTCAAACCCGTGGATGAGAAAATCTGCTTGCGCTAATAACGCCAATTACGCTCGAAACAGTAAAAAGACTGGTGTTGCTAACACATGGCAGGCGGCTTCAATCGTCGCAGAGTTTTCTAATGAATCAGCTTTAATGTCGGGAATGCAAATACAACCTGTGCATGGTATGCAAATGCCTGAAGAAGATGACGATGAGGTCAGTTGGATATCATATCATCCTCTGGGCAGCGACCTAATCCATTCCATGTAAGAGCTGATAGTATTTTTCATTTTACAATTTGAATAAACGTCTTTGCCCTGCCCATTATTATCGAAAAAAATCTCAATTTATTAATGATTTAGGATAACTCACTATGCGAAACACGGAGATGTTCAAACAGCAGGTACAATGGCATGTCTGTTCACAACCGTTGATCCTTCTACCTTTCACGTTGGGTTTGGTGTTCGGAACAACGAATCTCATAAAAGCGTAGCTAATCCTAACAAACATCTAAAACCTCCGGTAAGAACTTTATTAGCTATTAGTCAAACATATAAAAGTCTACCACCTATAAACCTGTGATGGCCATTATATATAAAAACATACCCGTCTACGGGGAATCTACCCGTAAACAAGTGAACAAACTGCAAACAGAGTTCAGAAAAAATAATACTAAACCTAAATATACTACAATAAAATGGGAAATGCAATAAAGGATTAGTTCGCCGTGGTGGTGTCGGGTACGGATTAACTTTTAAACTTATGCTATTATTAAGCTTCATATTCTAAAATTTATTCAAATTTAAACTGGCGAATTAAAATTATACCTTGAGAAGCGCAAACTCGGCAGTGGACTTAAAAGTAGAATGTGGGAGCAATACGGGATCCTGGTGTTCATCAGAAATATTACACTTTCTGATACTTCTGATCTGATTAAAGCATCTGCCTAGATAAAGCAGTTACCTGTCTTCTTTTAATTATGCACTCCGAACATCATAACATTATACGAATGACAGCGCATATTATCCGTACCTTAATTCAATCTATAGAATGTTTTATATGCAACATTACATTATAATCAAACCTATTAGTCTAACTCATAATATTTGTATATTTTCCATATATATCCCGCTGCAGCGACTTACAGTTGTTCCGAAATGGTGGACAAAGGTTAGCTTTACTTTAACAATGTTGAATGTTCAAAATTATGGATGGAATTTTTATCATCCTGGTATTTTGTATGAGTATAAAATGTAAAGTTTGAACAATTATCGTGAAATATTTTTGCATGCCCTGTTAATTCAAAGATTTTTATAGAATTTATAAGATTGTGTAATGGTTAAATCAGTTTTCATGATTTTTATGTATTATTGTTATATACTCAATTTATTTGGTTTGTTTTCAGTTTTAAGTTCTGAGTTGATTTTACTCGTTTGTCTTCATTTCGACTTCTGCAAGTGTTACAAAGTTACAAATAATATGCATGCGTATACACAGGTTTTCTTTGATTGCTTTTTGCTCTCTTTACTACCCAAAGAGCTTTGTTTTTCCTTTGCAAAATATCCGTCCTTCTTTTCACTAAATGGGTTGGGGTTGGTTTGAAATTAACTTAACTCGAGATTTCTAAAATTCGTTTTGTTTGTACAATTTATGCTTGTGAGTGAAGAATGTTGCGGTTTTAACGTTTTCAACATACCTATATTGACACAGGGTGTTGGCTCCCCATACCACACAGTTCATGGGTCCGACACACTTCACGGAGTAATTGTGAACCCATTGACTGATACATACTTTCGGCAACATCGTTCCAACTCATGGTCGGACTCGTTAGACGACATGAAAAACTCGACGACCATGTATGATGGGCTGTTAGGCAATGGAGGAATGAACTCTGGCTTTCTAACACATCATGGGCAAATAAATGGAAGTGATGTTCTGGGTCCATCAAGCCATACCATTAGCGGACGAGGAAACCAACACTTGCAAATAATCACAGCCATTTCCAATGGCTCAATTAGCAAAGATATTGATGTGACAATGACTCTGTCATTAGATGGTAATAATAGTAACAATTTAGATGAAAAGCCTCTCCTACCAATTCCTCGGGGCTATATCCTCAATCCTGGTTTGAATAGTAAGTATTCAAAATTAATCTCTTACTACAAATGTAAACATAATTACAATTTATGACATCCCTCCCCTCTACGACATGTATAAATCGATGCAAATACACACTTTGATTAAAACCTTGTTAGCGAATGAATGTAGTTGGTATGTGCTAATGAGTCCGCTTTATTTTTAATTTAGGTCTATATGACTGTTACAAAAAGTCGTACGCTGAAATACTTTATCGTTGGGGATTACTACAGCAAAGAGCAGAGGTCTGATTATAATTTTGCACATGCTAACCCATCGTCCTGTCCTGCTCGTTGAAAATGAGAATTTTACTTTCTGTGTACAGGTTCTAAAAACGCTTACTCTCATCACAGAGAATCACATGATAATACGCGCAGGGGTTGACTTTAGTATTGAATGTAGAAACTGTCATCAAGTTGTTAAAGGACCGTACTGTCAGCAATGCAAACGGATTGTATCGGTGTGTGCCATTTGTCATCTCCCAGCGAGAGGTAAAACAAAACGTGTCTACGTTTCGATCAAGGCATACACTTGAAATTGCAATATAATTTGCTTGTATTTGTTGTGGACATATAGGACTGTCAACTTTCTGTTCCGCTTGTGGACACGGAGGACATTCTGCACATATGCTAAACTGGTTCAAAACCAAAAAAGTATGTGCTACCGGATGTGGCTGCAATTGTATTGAAGAGAATACGCGTGTTTTTAAATGAGTTAATATATTTGCTAATAAATGAACCTATAATCCTACCCAAATATGTTTGCAATGCAAAACTGATTTTCATTCATTAATGTTTCACTTATTCTTAGTGACGCATCACTATCTGCGATTGCGTGAAGAAGAAAGGATGTTTGCTTTATTGTTCTGTTCAAGTTGATTCATCCACTATCCGTATATTTTTATATCGGTGCAGTGCGACCTGTGTTATGTTTGAGGGAGCATTCACGGCTGTCATTTAATCAGTCATATTTCATATATTTTGAAATCGAAACAGCTTAGCTTTAAAAACCAATTTTCATAAGAGTCTACGCCTACTACGCATGACATTTCGCAAACCAAACGGTACGCCCGGTTTGCTTTATGCATTAGTTGACATTTGGTCGCGCCGCGGAGCAAGTCACGGAAATCCACAAAACCGCATTCAATTACGTATGATACATGTCAACTTCCAAGTATTACTGCGTTATCACATCGTAAACCCGTTAAAAGTGTCTCCTACCACCCCTACTAACGCTTTGCGGCACGCGTTTGATGGTAGAAGTGAGCATGTAAGACAACAGACAACATAATACGAAACTTTGCTTTGTGTGATACTGATATGGCATGTAATGTAATACGTACAATTAATGCATAATAATAATTAGTAATGATGTAAGATGGATGATGATGGCTGTACACAAGTTTCATACCACGTAAAACAGACATATACCATACCAGTTGCTTTAAAACTTCGACTTTCCTTCCTTACTCATGCAATGCTCAGTCTGATCTGATCAATATGGAATTAAATGTTTGCGATGCCACTCCCACTGGCATTTTTCACTTATACCGTATTTCTTATATATCAAGTTAGTCATATATTTCGGAAAATCTACCTGAACAGTGAAGTGGAGCATTTTTACCAAATCCGACACATTTACAAGAGTCTTGTCATGTTCACCTGGATTCACGAACAGTGGTACTGGAATATTTTGTTTGGTGTGTGTAAAGTGTAAATTACAGCATCGAACGAAGTGATACTGATGTGAACTTGAGCGCACGACACAAACTCGGAGAGTAGGTATATAAGTATTCTGTTGATAATGAAAATGAAGCGAGGTCGTCGTAAAATCCAGCACCTGCACTGCACTTAAATGTAATTTGAGCTTAAAATGACTCATTTTTCAATGAATACACCTATACGAAGTTTTAGAATGCCTAACTATATAGCAGGATGTAGTACAAGTACATGCAGGTTGTTTGTGTAGTAATAGTCGGAGGTTAGTTGGTTTGGTACAGTATATGGATTCTGCGTGTGGCGCATATTTTTATATAAAAAGATGTTTTAAATAAGCATATCTGATCTTTCCCCAAGAAAGTGTGAAAAAATTATAAATTTTTTATCCAAATATATTCGTCATCGATCCCAAAGGTGTTTATCACTACCCTTCTATGAAGTAAATTTACTTAAGGAAATAAATTGCTCTCAAAGTTATGGGGGACCGAGAGGTTGCAAACGCAAGACCTTTAAAAATCACCGTTGTTGGAGATGGTAAGATACGTAAAAAGTTTATAAATCAAGGCAGACATGATAAAAATGGCTAATGAAAACCTGCTAAAACCAATTTAAACACTTCGTTTTCGGATTCAGGAACTGTTGGAAAGACTTGCCTATTGTATTCATACGCGAATAATTCATTCCCGGAAGAATATGTACCAACAATGTATGTTTATTTTATACTAAATTACAATCATTCATTCAAGTTTGATTTACTATATAATTATTAATTAACTCACCTGTTCGTATGTGTTTAGCTTTGATAATATGGCTAAAAACGTGACGGTGGATGGGATGGTATTTGCATTAACACTCTGGGATACGGCTGGACAAGAGGAATATGAAAGATTGCGACCGTTATCATATCCAAAGGTAGTTTCTATCAAACTAACTAATATAACTAATACTAAACTTTTCATAAAAACTACTTATTACTCTATAATTGCAATCATAATTGTACTACAGACTGATTGCTTCCTTCTTTGCTTTGCGATTGACAATCCAGCTTCATTCGCAAACATCGAGATCAAGTGGCTCGGGGAGCTCCGTCATCACTGCCCAAAAGCTGCTATTATTCTCGTTGGTAAATACCACGCAAGGTTTATCATTCCCTGAAAACTACCTATCAATGCTAAGGATTCTTTATATTTACAAAATTATTTCAATTTCAGGGACCAAAAGTGATTTGAGGAGCGAGAAAAGTCCAAATGTATGCATATCACTAGCCGAGGCCCGCAAAATGACATCAAAGATCCGGGCAAATGGATTTGTTGAGTGTTCAGCTAAAACACAGGAGAATCTTCAACATGTTTTTGCAGAAGCTGTACGGGCTGTTATGAAAAGTGGTGGAAAAAAGCCTTCCAATAGCTTTTGTCGATTTTTATAAAATTAGGCCATGTTAGGTTAACCGGAAAATGGAAACTCTTATATAGAGACAATAGAATAGATATGCTTTCAAATAGATATTTAGTGACTTATGGACGGTAACGCATTTTGCATATCTACACAGTTTACACTTATACTCTTAAAAAAATTTGCACTTATATTCAACTTGTACTAGATGGGAAATGTAATACATTACTAAGCCTGCAATAGGCAAATAGCAAATAAGTTTTAAAATTTGAGTAGCAATAAACTGCATAGGATGTAGCTAACATTTTTTATTAACATTTGTTCCACTTTTACTTAACTTGTATAAAAGCATGCATATGGTCCACGTATTTGTACATTGTGGCTACCTGCATTTATATTTATAAAAGGTTAAATGTATGACACATAAAAGTGAATCCTCGCGACCCAATCTTCACAATATAAACAGGCATGTACCACCCTTGACAAATAATTTACTATCGCACGCGTCCCACTGTTTCTCCCGAGTGAATATCCCAATTGATTGCATGTTGATATAATCGGTTAGCACCTTTCTTGCTTCATCTACTGTGTATTATACAAAGTAGTAATCAGGCACAATATAAAACAATTAAATTATATTATATTAATTTCGGCGCTCAGCATTAAAATCAGGGCATCCTCATTGTCATCCTTCTAAACTACACCTAAAAAGTCGGACCACGGTTAGGATTTGTAAGAAATAAATAAAAGATGCATACATTTGAATCTATAAATATGCGAAGGTTTAGAACTCAAGTTTCACTCTCACCTTGTATCTCACACATGAAGTTCTGATACGGCTAGGAATTCAAAATGCATAAAATTCAATTTTTTTGCAAAAAAATTATAATAGTAATAATTTGTGCTTTTTCAGCAATACATCTAAGTGAATGCTTTAGAAATAAATATTACAGAAATATTTTAAGTGAGAATACTGCCGTTCAGTCTACTCGGCAGTCAAAAAGTAAGTCGTATTTCATCCAACATCCTGAACTTACTAAAAATATAACTATAACTAATTATTCTAGTTCTATATAACATTTGTAACATTTCTAATTTTATATGACATATCTTGTATTGTTTCTACAGATTTCTTTCCTTTCATATGGGTGACATTTCCACCAGGCCCATGCGGGGGTTTTGCGAATAGTTCTGATTACGGTACATGCGTGCCGAGGCAAGTAACTCCCATCCATTACAATCATGTTTCAGGTCATGTAGAGCTCGGTTTAACTAATTAGTACCTACTTTTTTGTCATAGGGGCAAGTGTGCCTTATATGGCGGAAGAGCAAATGGAGCATGTCAGCGTAGTTTTGGAGAATGCTGTCAATGTGAGTTGAACATGTATTGAATTGAGTATGCGCGAAAACGCAGAACGTATGCAATTAACATTTACCTGTCTACATGTCTCCCTTTCTCTTTACAGTCTCTGAGATGTGTACTTCGAACCGGACAATGATCACCGTAAATCAAACCGTTACAAGGTTACAATCGGCAACTTCAGGAAGCAGCGGGTGTGCGTTTCGATTCCGCAAGGTGTGGCCCCTGAAATACACAATAAAATGCTGCTATCACACAAGAGTTGCAGTACGTATATATACTAACTTTTTATGACTTTCAGGAACCAAACATTTGCCAAATTAGGCTAGATTTTGCTAGTTTCGAAAGCGTTAAAGCCAACGACAGTGGTAATTGCGAAGTAGACCGCTTGAAAATTTCTGGCTCAATTACATTGAACAATAATTTTGTCACGTGTGGGAAACTAACTGGACAACACAGTAAGAAAAACTACATTATCACATTTGATTTGATGAATGAAGGAAAAATTCGAATACAACTATTTTATTTTCAGTGTATTTAACGTTTGGATCATCAGACTCAATTATGGTAACTCCTCAAATAAGGTCTGCTGCGGGAAGATACGACATAAGAGCAACAAAAATTGCCTGTGATTCGGATAAACTTGGTAAGGACGGTTTTGCCAAAATTGCCTTAAGATTACGATTAAACTAATTGTAAGTGATCAATGTTATGACCATGAATATAAATGGACAACGAAAGTTTCTGACGTAAATATTTTACCGCAGCTCCAGCTCATTGTCTGCAATATTTCACGACTAGGGATGGCAGGGTCGAAAGTTTTGATTTTGGTGGACAGCAACAAAATAACCAGTCTTATACCATTTGTGTTAAACCAGCTGACGATACTACAGACATGATTAAAGTAAAATGCATTAATTCTTTAATTATCTTTGGAAAAATGGCCAATAGCTCAAACAATTCCAAACATATGCTAAATGGACAAACGTTAACTATACCGATTAGTTTTCAAATGAGTATAGCATTTCATTACACCTCTCGCATTTCCTGTATTATGTTTTCTATTCTATACAACCAGTGGACACCATGTACCGGAGTCACTAATCCGTTTGATATTTACACATCAATTGCCGAAAACCCACCTTGCAATGATGACTATATCGAGATTAGGGGCAATACAAGGCGTTGCGAATGGCTTTCCTCGGGAATGCCCGAAATTGGTAATACATAGATTTTATTGCTGAGCATATTTTAGGGGCAATACAAGGCGTTGCGAATGGCTTTCCTCGGGAATGCCCGAAATTGGTAATACATAGATTTTATTGCTGAGTATATGAAATTGAACATGCGCCACCCTGAAATACGTGTTTTAAAATTGTCCTTATTTGCAGGAAACATGAGACCATTTGAAGTAATTGTTCATTTTAATGAACGGGAATATCCTGACCCGCCACCTTCATTTATCATGCAACCCGACACATGCGTCCCTGACACTTGCAAGGCTGCGTCTCTACAAAACGTATATACGTGTGATTGCCAAATGGGACCTCCAAATGCCTGCGTATGTATTTATGACCTTCCTGTCGGTGGCGGCGGCAACCCAGGTTCACCTCCTTGGGGTGGTGACATAGATAACGTTGGATTTTGTCTAGACTATAGTCAGTGATGAATTCGTGTTGTTGTTGTACTTTCTATAAACATTTTCAGTATTAAATAGTAAACAACCACATTCAGATGATAATTCTTTTCCTAGAAGTTGTATTTATCTTTTAGCGTGGGGTTCTGGGTACTTCATAGTTTAGATTTTTGTAAATTGATTTGAAACAGTCAATCAGCCCAATTTATATCTAAGAACATCTTCAATAAAGATGATGAATCACACCTGTCAAAAGCTGTAGAACACCACAGGCGCATGCACTGGCGTTACCATTCCCATTGATATTCACTAAATAAAGGACTAAATAGACACATGCATGGATGAAACAAACTTCAACCACTGCTCGACATATTAGTACTTAACTTCAGGTTTACTATAGCTATCCAACGAAATCCAATAACATTAAATCGCTGCCTCGTCGTAATTTTTAAATTGGCATTTTAATAACAGCATTGCATAATTCGCACTTCTTTCGCAAATAAGTCAAAGTTTAAGCTAAAATAATACATAAAAGGACAGCATATATTATGCACTTCGTATAGTATAAAAGTCTTTATTTCATGTGTGTATGTACAATTGTCAACAGTGTAAAAGTAAATATGTGGCATACTACTTTCTTAAAGTGTTTGAACAACACTTTAACTACTAATACTTGGCAAACCTTGGCAATGGCATATTTTTGAAAATTTCTTCTTCACATGGTTCAGTATCAATTGTGGTGGGGTCGGGTTCCAAGGGCTGATTCCTGTAGTAGGAAATGAAAGGCTCTCCAAGTTTGTCAATCTCTTCCTGACTCTTGATAACACCTCGTGGAATAAATCCAATGATTTGCTGGCCATGCTTTTTGAGTAGGCGGATTCTTTCGGCGTCAATAAGAGCTTGCCTAAAGTCGGAAAATCCAGTAAAATTATGTGACTCTGACCTATATAGTTTTAATGGCATGTTCGAATTCCCTTTCCCTATTCTCATGATGTAAATGATTTACCTTCTGTCAGTTTCCTGTTGGAAACAATCGAGCACATGCTGATCTCTCTCTTTCTCTTGTGCACGAAGACATCGTCTTTCCGCAATCATTTGCTCCACTTGCTTTCTATGTTCCCGTTCACGCTGGCGGCGTTTGTTGTAACCTAAAAGCTCGAGTCTTTCGTCCTCTGCAAATTTCTCCATTAGCTTCAACAACAACAAGTTAACAGTTAAAATGGGAACCAAATCACAATAAAAAATATGTAAATATGCTAAGCTAAGGCATTTTATGCACACCTGCTTTCGGTACTCGTCTTCCTCTTTCTTTTCAAATGCAAGCCTCTCCTCTCTTAATCGTATAGCTTCCTCAGCAGCCGCCTTCAACTCAAGCATTTGCTTATGCTTCCTGTTCAAATCATCAATTTCCTTTTGGCGCAGCTCTTCTGATAATTCCTCCTCCCGTAATTCTTGACGCAACTCCTCAATCTCTTCCTGCTTAAATTGCTCCTTCATCATTCGTTCAATGGCTCTTGCAACGATTCCAGCTTTCACAGCATCTTGAGCTTCCTTGGCCTTTTTGAATTCTGCTATATCGGCAGCTTTCTGCTCTAAATATTTTCTACGACGCCTGTAAAATTGAAAATTTCGCTAGCTAGAAATATACTTACTTATCACATGAATAGCATATTCAAAATGCCAAGGAAAATTACGTTTCTTCGTCATTCTCTCGTTGTCGTTCTCGTTCACGATGAGCTTCACGAGACACGAGAAAGTGGTTAATTTCGCTTCGATAGAGATTCACTTTGTTCACCTTCTCCATTAGATCTCTGAAATAGATTTTTTAAACATTTTTCGTGGCATACCATTTGTAAAATAATTTTCTTGTTTCACGCATTCCACCCACTTACTCTATCTCCTCCTGTTTAATTGTGCTTATGATCTCATCAATCATCGTTTTATCTTTGCTCATCTCATCAATTTTGTTTGCCATTTTGCTGCCAACATCCTCCATTTGGTTTTTCAGCTCTTGTAAATACTCCTTTTTCTTGACGAAATTTGCTTGAATTTTATCGCGTTCAGCTTGATCAAATTTTTCAATTTGTTCTAACATCATTTCGTAGCTGTCCCTCTCCCGCACCTGCAAAATGAAGTTCAATGTTCATGTTTTACTCTTGTTTCTGTCAAAAGTCAATTGTAATTCATGTCATCATATATATATATAGCGTGTAATCTGTGAACAAATCCAACCTTTTCCTCAAGTTTGAGGGCATCGCCTTCAAGGCGCTGAGCGTACAATGTTTTGGCATAGTACGCACGGCGAATTTGTCTTTCCAATTCTCGAATCTCGGGAGCGCAGTTCTTCATCTGCTTTCTGCAAACAAATGACAAAACCAGTATAGGTCATAGGTAGTATTGTGGTGAAGACGAAGTGACTAATTCAAAATGCAAATATTAACAAAATATGTGTCAAACTTGAAAGCAGAGTCTCTGATCTCCTCATCCTTAAGTTCACGCATGGCCACAGCAAAATTTTCTTCTGTGCAAATTTGTCCTCTCCTTCTCTCCTTTTCTTTCTCTTGCTGTACCAAAATAAAATCCACGTTTATAACTTAGCACAACTCTAGATAAAGTGAAAATTGTACTATACTTTAGTCCAAATGAATGTAAATTCAAAAGGGTTTACACGACATAAGCAATCCTGGAATTCTTTCTCGTTCTTTTCTAGCTGCATTCTTCTAAACATTTCATCCTTCTTCATGCGATAAGTACTTTTGTCCAGCCTTTTTAATAAAAGCTCGTAGAAATCCCTTTCTTTCAATTGACGTATCAGCTCTTGACGAAGAGACTCCCGAACACCGTCTGGTTCCAAGTTGTCG
Organism: Dicranocentrus wangi; assembly: GCA_036850665.1. Taxonomy (NCBI): domain Eukaryota; kingdom Metazoa; phylum Arthropoda; class Collembola; order Entomobryomorpha; family Entomobryidae; genus Dicranocentrus; species Dicranocentrus wangi. The sequence goes on along the minus strand of JAANSN010001155.1, from coordinate 8,100 downwards.
CAGACAACATTTGGATTGCAAGCAAAGGGGACCTGGCATGAGCCACTATTGCAGAGCGTCTGGTTGTATCAATCGTGCCATGCATCGATATCGATCAATCAAGTGAAAGGGTCAGTAAACATTATAATCAATGGAAGCAATCTAAATAGGTGTATGTATGTACATAATGAGCATAGGAACATCGTACCGGAACACAGAAGTTGTGAGCGCATTCGTCGATCGGTCTCATTTTGTAGGCCATGGTTTGCCTTCTACCAAGTCAGTCACCCTAGTGGGCACTTCACCTACTGTCCTTTACAGCAACCGTTTCTTAATACACTTGAAGTCACAAGCTTTGCTGTGAAATCTTGTGGGATTAACCAAATATTTAAAAGCTTATTTGGGCTTGTTCAAATCGCACGAGTTACGCAAATATACTGCCTTCATTTATGAGCGGTTTCGCATAATGATAATTTTTACTACATACTCAACTGTTGACAGGAAAATGTCGTAAAAAAGCCTAATATAATGCTATTGGATAGTGGTAAAGCAGTATCTTGACAACACATTGACATATATACTTGAATATACATATATACAGGGCACGTTCATGGTGCATGAATCATGCGACAACTTCACCGTTTATCATTGGCTTGGCATGCATATCGGTGTGCGTACCTAAGTAATTCCGGAAAGTGTTAAAAAGTAAAGTTCCAACCCGAATGAGAATGGAATAGAGGTCAGGTTCCGGTTCACACGGTTCTGAAATGCAATGTTTAAATTTTGCGGAGAAAATATGCTTGATTTTAAAATATGGGCGAGAAAGGGTAGAAAGCGAAATCAAGATTAAAAACGGATGTGCGATATTGGGGACCCCATTGTCAGATTGAAATTCAAAAATACAAATGTATGACTAAGGCCATTTTGCTGCATGCTGGTGGGATAAAAAGGTTAGGCACATCAAAAATAAACTTTATTACAAACTTTGATTTTCAAACCAAATTGTGTAGTAAAGCGTGAAGACCCGTTCGAGATATTTACAATTCATAACAATGAACATTAATTCCCTTAAGAGTCTTCTGCTAGTTGTGGTACTTGTAATTTTGCAGGAAAATATTGCAGCATTTCGTTCAAGAATTTATACACCATTTCAAAATGAAAGTCGGATAAATCTTTGGAACAAAAGTCGTAATTCAAAATGTAAGTTGATAAGCTTAAAATTAAACTTAAATAGTCCGTAATAATAGTGAGTTATTGGATTCGGATTCACGGTATTTTGCAGACTTGTTCCCGTTTGCGGTTGTGAACTTTCCACCTGAACCATGCAGTCCAACAAATACACAACAGTTGGAAGGAGTTTGCCTGTCCAAGTTAGTTACAAAATCTGTTAGAAAACTAATCGTAAGTTTTGTTCTGAATTTGCCTAATATTTATTTGGATATTTCTAAATTTTTTAACCATCGTAGAAAAAGGTGTAGTGCTTCAGTAGGAGAATCAGTTGGATCATGTCAACAAGGTTATGGAACGTGTTGCAAATGTAAGTATTTTATAAACGTTATTTATATTCAGTTATCTAGCATTATATCGTAAGTTATCTATCTACTATTGTATCATTAAACGTTATTAATTCGACAGCTACTATAACTATTTTATTACAGTTTCAAAGCAATGTCAAGCTACCCGTCGTTCAGTACCTGTTGTGGAAACTGTGGAGAATTTAATGAGTTCAAGCTTAGCAGGAACTTGTGAATTTGCGTTTCCGAGAGTAAATACACATTACACGGCTATTAGAAACTAGCTAATTTTGAGACTCGGAATTTATACGTTACTCATGCTATGTTTCTTTGATTCATTTCTCTCTCAACTTTTACAGCAACAAGGCATCTGCCAAATCAAGCTAGACTTTGTCAATGTTATCCTTCAAGAGGCTCAAACCGTAGGACCTAATGCAGGAAATTGTCAAACTGAGTCTATAACAGTTTCTGGGGCTGCAAACCTAAATGGACCGCTAAAGGTTTGTGGGCGTTTAACCGGACAACATAGTAAGTTCAGAATTTCATAATTTTACCAATTGCAAAAACAAAGCTTCATGAATATACTTCTCAATTTTCAGTGATTTTGTCGTATGGCTCCACCTCTGACTTGATAAGTGTAATGGTTCATTCAGAAATGATATCCGCAGTCTACAATATCCGTGCTACCCAGATTCCTTGTAACTCGGTACATAAAGGTAATGATTGCTAAGTTAACCCCAAAGTGGGGTATACAATGATAATCGCAATATAATGATAATTGGACCACATTATAATAACGCGAATCCATGGTGTATATTCCACATTGGTTAACCACGATGAAATTATTATGGCTAAGGATTTGTAAAATAAGTATTTAGCTTCACTCACGGCAAATAATTTATACGTTTAAAGCACCTGACGACTGCCTTCAATATTATACGTCGACTTCTGCCGCAGTAAAAAGCTTTGGTTATCCGAGGCAGCTAAACAATCAAAAATACACGATCTGCGTTAGACCAAACTCAGGTGGAAGTATATTGTCTGTAAGCTACCCACCCAATAAATATATTTGTAAATAGATATACAAATTCAATTCTATCTAGAGAAAACTATATATTATATCCTCTGAAATATATAATTTAATTGAAATCAGTGGGACCGCTGTTTGGACAACGATGCAGAAGGGGTTTTGCTCGCGAACCGGTTCCGAGTAAGCAGCCAAGCCAGGACATGCATTATGGATTACATAGCAATTGACGCTGATAAACGCTGTGGACTCACTTTTGCTCCGCTAATGACAGGTGATTTTTCACATTTCACAAGATCCTGCGAGTAAAAGTAAATGCGAATTATACTCATATCACATCACTTGCACTTGACTGTGTTTCAGGTCTTTCAAGTCATGTACGAGTTCGCGTAAACTTTGACGAAAGCGAAACGGGAAACGATATCTTCACTCCAACTCTACCAGACATTCCTCCGTCCCCGCCGAAAGATGTCTGTGAACAATTTAGCATTCCCAACCCAGCCTTCTCCGGACCCCCAGGGGGAGGTGTAGGAACTCCCAAGTTGTGCAACTACCTAACCACAGGAGTTTGCCAATGTATATTCAGCAATATGCCGGATCCCTTGGCACAAACGTTAAAAATTAATGTCCCAGTCGGTTCTCAGTCAGCCGTTGTGTGCCCGAGAATTCCAGGCTACACTGCCGAACCAGAAAGATTACAAGCTGGTATGACAGAATGTATGTATTATGCAAATATCCGGGTCACCGACACTAATAACACGGGCTTTTGTTTAAGATACCAGGTTGTGTAACAGACCGTCTTCTTATCTGCTGCGGGTGTTTGTAGCAAAAATTATTTATTTTTGACTTTTTTGAAGCCATACATTAATTTGTCATTAATTAAAAGGATCCCCAAATATTCGGTTAATAAAATAGTACATATACGTACCATAATACCAATACAATGAAGGTGCTTTAATTAATTGTGTCATTTTTGCAAAAAGTGGATATTCATATCCGATAATACGATATGTGTCATGTCATTCATGTCTAATGTATGTTTCGCGTTAATATATCCCAGAGAATAACGTAGAAAAAAAATTTTGATCTTGTAGCGTCACTTTTCATGCATCCTCCAAATGAATCCCATCGACTTGGTGAACAAAGCCGGGCTCAGCGCCAAGGGGAATTATTTCCGACAGATGCAGATGTGCACAATAAGGATAAAATGACAATAAAATTGTGTTGTATGTTGAGTATGTAGCTCTTTTTGAAGCTGTTTGTTCGTATGGGTTTCTTTCTTGTGGTAATAAAATCCTAACAACAATTTAACCATTGTTTATATTACGAGTTGAAATTTGGAGTTTTTAATTAGCCAATTCCTCCGTCCAATTTCCCACACGAGTGTGAGCTAACATTTCTATTACACATTTATTGTACGCAGTTCTTGTTGTAGTTAAAGGAGTAGGAGGGCACAAGCTGTTAAATCTCCGGTGAAATACTGGCAGTAGTAGTGGTGCTGCGGCAGCTCACGAGTAGGTGCAGAAATCACATTTTTGCGAAAGCCAACAAGAAGGGATTCAACAAAGGGTTATTAGCGTTATCTCGGTGGAAGGAAACAAGTTTAGTCGTAGTTTTAGAGGTTCCTTCTAGCCGTTGCTATTCATTTTCAGCAGTCGCAAAACCTATAATAAGTCAGGATAGAATGGGCGTAATGGAGCAAGCCGAGTCGGAGTTTGTGCAGGTGTTTACTGTCCAAAGCTAATGGGATCCATCAGGTGACGAAGTATAGGGGTCGGCGTACCGGGATTGAAGTTGTTCACGCGGAGATTGAGGGACCGATGGTGAATGGCTACATTGTTTTGGGTAATTCACTCACAATAATTATCAAAATATTAGGCTAAACGGCAAACAGGCTCCAAGTTTATTGCATAATGCTGTTGTATGATGAATGGGTATAGAAAAAATGAGTGGCCACTAAAAATGTATGTTTTTTATGTAGCAACACGAGCCGAAGATGACGATGGTTTGCCCCACACTTTGGAACATCTAATTTTTCTGGGAAGTGAAGAGTATCCGTACAAAGGGATTTTGGATGTGTTGGCAAATAAGTGTTTGGCTTCCGGGACAAATGCTTGGACGGGTAAATGATTAGATTATTGGATCTCTAGTACTGTACAATTTGTGGTTAAAGTAACATACATTTTGATTCTGTTAACTTTCACTTTTCCTTCTCTAATTTTTATAGACGTAGATCATACCTGCTACACATTGAGTACCGCCGGCAGTGAGGGATTCTGTACTCTATTGCCGATTTATTTGGACCATGTATTTCACCCTATCCTTTCGGTAAATTACTTACCTAGACCGTGACGAATGGTCTTACTGTTGTTATTGTTAAACTTAATTATGATTTCGTTATTACGACTGGAATGTATTCATTTGCTAGGACTCTGCGTTCAAGACGGAAGTTTATCATACCACTGGTGAAGGGACCGATGCAGGAGTGGTTTACTCAGAGATTCAAGCAAAGGAAAATACAAGTGCTGACAAGACGTATTGTGAATTAACTCGAATCATTTATCCCCCCGAATCGGGATATCACTATCAAACCGGTGGAATACTAAAAAATCTGCGAGAGACTTGCAATAACGTGAAGGTACCCGTAGCTAGCTTTCGTTCATTTGTCGTATTGTTTATTATCGAATACATATTTACAATGGCTCATGAACTGTATTGCTTTCTATATTTTTCACTTAGGTTAAAGATTTTCATAAGAAATTTTACAATCCTCGTAATACTTGCATTATTGTGTGCGGAATGGTCGACCCAGATAAACTTTTCAAGTCGTTAGATTCAGTTGTGTCAAAATTAGTAAATAAAGTAAGTTACTATTCAGTTTGTCGCTTTTGCCATACAAGGAGTAATTAGGTATCTATTTAACAAAGGTTATTTGACTAGGGAATTACAGAAAACTGGACTAAACCTTGGTTGGAGGATGTGCCGGAAATTTCTGCGCCAGTGAAAAAGGAAATTAAGTTTCCATCGGATGAAGAAGATGAAGCATTGGTTACGATTGGGTTTCGAGGACCATCGGCAATAGGCGAATTTGATCAGTATGACATCTTAACTTTAAGTTTAACACCTGGTACATTTGCGAGCACGCAGATCCCCGTCCCCGAGTTTCGACGCTCTATGTCTATAAAAAAGTTTTTTTTTAATGTTCCAGAGTTGCAGCTATGCGCTTATTGTTTGAATATCTCACTGATAGTTCAGTTGGACCCGTTCAGCAGGATTTTGTCGAGATAGACGACTCATTGGCTGCATCTGTAAGTAATGTTAAAGATCTTTGACCATAAAGGCCGTGCCTCACGTAACTGAAATGGGTTATTCAGAAATTAATTTTTGTAAAAGGTGGAGTATTCCGAAATGGAGAATAGTCGTACAACATTCTATTTTGAGTTTGAAGGAGTCGAAATCGATAACACGGAAAAAATTCCGGAACAATTAAAGAAAACTCTACAGAATCAACTGGATAATTTTGATATGAGCCGGATGATGGACATCATCAAGAAGAATATCCAGGAAGAATTAAGTTCGATGGAAAACTCTCCGCACAGCTCTATTGCTTACGCTGTAATTGGAGATTTCTTATATGGAAATGATGAACAAGATATGGTGAGCCTGTTAAATCTTGTGTTGGTCTAGTGTGCACTGTATTTGGTTCAAAACAATAACAACGTTTATGAATTTGTTGCAGTTTGAGAAACGTATCAGTGGAACTCTAACAATAAAAAGTTTCCTTAATCACCCTAAAGAATTTTGGGTCAATCTAATTAAAGATCGTGTATTAAATCAGAAGTGGGTAACGATAAATGCAATTCCAAGTAAAGAATATCAACGAACTTTAGCTGAGGAAGAAGAAAACCGGGTTCGTGGTCGACATGAAATATTGGGCGAACCTGGCCTAACAAAATTGTCTATGGAACTGAAAGAAGCTATTGAGGCGAATTCGGTACGAAAAACATATTAACGAAAATTATTCTAATATTAAAAGTTGTACAAGATTTAGTTTGAAAGATTAGTAAGCTATTATTTGTTCTTCTTTGTATATTTAGCGAGAGGTTCCAGGAAGCTTTTTGGAAAATATTCAAGTTCCCTGCACTAAATCAATTTATTTTCATAAGATCACGCGATACCAAAACCCTGAATGGGCTTCTGATTTCAAGGCCAATTTGTATATAGATGACATTAATTCTAATTTTGTTTATGTAAGTCCGCATACATTTACGTTTCATTTTATTCGTACGTTTGTTTGGATGTTTCAATGTTTCTGCCGAAATGTTTTGTACTTAATATGCCTTTTTGGTGTTTCCACTTTCGGCTCGACATTTAGGTATCTGTGCTGTTGGATACAAGTGGTCTTAGTAAAGAGCACAAGAAATATTTGCAAGTGTTTCGAGAGTATATCACGGAATGCCCAATATTGTCCGACGATGGAACCTTGATATCCTTTGAAGAAGTGGTTGCAACAATGAATCGCGAATTACTGTCATGTGGGATGGAACTTGGAATCGATAGTGGTGGAAGGTTTAAATGTGGTACCTTTTCGCACCTTCTGGCTTTGGGTATGCAAATCGAAATGGATAAAATCGAGCCGGGAATGGACTGGATACGTAAAATCTTGTGGAAATCCCAGTGGAAGGGAGATCGCATCAAAGTAGTGGCAAACAAAATGGCCGGCGATGTTCCACAGTTGAAACGCAAGGGAAGCAGAATGGCGCACGTGATCACCCGGGATTTGATCTTTCAAGAATGACAGCAACGTAAAAGTTTCCAGCCTTGTGCGGCAGCATGCATTTTTAAAGGATCTTGTATCGTCGTTGCCTAAATCCGACAAGAAAGTTACACAAGCGTTTGACGCTATTCGGAGTCTCATCACGGATCCTAATAATATCTGTTGTGCATATTTCTACGTGCTTGGCTAAGCTGAATGCCAAGCTAGCTGATACTCCATCCAAGGACTTTGCAACTTTACTTAAAAAGTCTTTCCCATTTGATGAAAAATCTGCAATGTCTAGGAGGTTGATTTTATTACGAGAATGCAATTTCTGCTCTCTCTACGATTTGAGTAACTGGTTGAGGTAAAATATGTTTTTGGGAAAACTATTATTTCAGGTTGTCCAATGAAAAGGACATAGCCTGGATGATTCCTGCCCAAGAGCTGCAGTCTCAGCCGAAAGGAATGGTTCTTGGCCTTGGAGCCGAAGACTCGGCTTACCTCACACAAGCTATCCCGGGTCCACAGTCATACGCCGACCCCGATTTGCCAGTTTTGTTAACAACCTTTCAGTATTTTGCTCAGTCTGAAGGACCATTCTGGCGAGGAATACGTGGAGCTGGTTTTGCGTACGATTATTACAGCTCCGTTGCAGCCAATGAAGGACTTATTTACTTCAATTTGTACCGCTGCTCGGACGTTACAGGAGCATATAAAGCTGCTTTAGACATTATCACGAGTCATTTATCTGGGGAGACCGCATGGTCAGAGGAACTCTTAACATCTGCGAAAAGTTCTCTGATATTTGAATACGTGGAGAC
>JAANSN010001154.1:0-37857 GCA_036850665.1 Dicranocentrus wangi | reverse complement strand
GGAAAATTCTCTCCTTTCCCCTGTCACCTTTCATATGTTTAGTGTTGGGTAGATCAGAGGCGAAAAAAGGAAAGGAGATGATAAGGTGGAAGGGAAAACGGGAAGACCTTTCATTTTCCAGAGATGCGGTTGTGTCTTATAAGATAAGGGTGTATTCCACCCAGGCCATCCGGATATGTAGTTGTATACTAGCTACGCGCAATTTTCGTGGGTATGAAGGATTTCAATAATAGATAAGACAAAATGAAAAAAGGTGAAAGTATCTCTACAGGAGGTATTGCACCAACATAACATCATAGGTAATCGATTGACGTCCCCATGCAGCTTTTAAAAGGGTACGTGTAGAAGCGAAGGGGACGACGGGGAACGGGAACCTATGGGAAATGATGATGATATTTCATCTGAATTATTCTGAATGCATGCATGCATGCATGCATTTAAGTGAAAAGTTTTCGTGGGAGTTGCTGCACCCATTCAATGTAGGTAGGTGTTTGCAACCCCGTTGACATTTTTGTAGCAACAGGGAAAACGAGAAAAAATACATTCACACTGCACTTGCACCCATTCCACTGAATTTCATCAGTATTTTTCAAGTTTTCTGTATTGTATTTGTATTCACGCTGGAAGATGGAAATAGGATTTTTGTAGCATATAGTAAAATATAACAAGAAGGGAGACTGGAGACTAAAAGTGAATTGAAGGGTTTATTTACATATGCATAATAACTTGGGCTCCCCGGTGCATTATGGAAAATGAGAATATATCTACTTTGTCAAAAGAAGCAGCATCTTCATTTCTCTAAGAAATAGTTTCTCTGAAACAGTTTCTTTCATGCAAGGGTTAAATGCAGCGTACACTTGGTGGGAACGTGATATGAGTATCTTACACACTTTGACGTGGCATTGATGTGTCACTCTGTAAATGGGGAAGTTTTCTCAGACAGTGACAAGTTTTAAGGAGCTGTGGGATGATCAGAAGGGTGAAAGAGATTGTGTTGGTGTGTTTTTAGTGGTGCGTGGAGTGAGGGTAAAGGTTAATCATTTATTTATCAAGTTGGAAAAAGAATGATAAAAACTACACCAAGTTGGTAACAAGGGACCGAGATTTTGAACATAGTTAATCTTGACGGGGACGTGTCTTCCTTTTAGTTGAGAAGCTGAAGATAACAGGGTGATGCTAATGTTAAATAAATACGGCATGAGTTTGCCACTGATTGACGTGTATGACACCTTCCCATCGAATGTATGGTTAAAACGAAAACGAAATCTTACGAAACTGTGATATTGGCGATAATAATTATGGCTTTGGATTTTCAAAGAAGCTTCATACAGGAATAATTTTAATTTTAATTCTACATTATCTTCAATTCAAACGAGATTGTCGATAGGGAAAAACTAATCAAAATACGAATCTCTGAGGCGAGAGGTACTTTTTTAACATGCTTATATACGCTTTCTGCAATGTTTATATTACATTCATGCCAAAACGCAATAACCTTCCACAGCCGTATTTGATGCGTCAGGCAGTACAAGCCATGTCATTGTTTCGTCGCTGCTTTTCCAGGAAAGTTCGTCGGATGCATGTCTCATGGGATATTCCGTTTTCGCATTTTGCACAACAAAGAACCCATTTATCTGGCGCGGAATCACCCCCATACTGAGTTCAGTAGAATCGAGTTCATAAAGTTTAATTTCGCACAATACAACTCCAAAAATCGAAGCATTACAGTTAAATGTCTGCGCGTGTAGCTCCCATCAAAGCTGTTCAGAGAGTTGTTCAAAGCTACATTGCCCAGTTTCAAACATTTGGATACACAAAGGGTGCCACACGAAAACCAAGATTTATTATTTGCAAAACCGAGCCGAAGCAATGTCGTTCTAGTATTCAAAAAGAGATTTCTATTCTGTTCAATGTTGTCTTTGTTGCAGCATTAGATTCATGTTATTTGACAAGAACACATTTACGTTTGCTTGCTTACACGTGTGCCTCCAGAAAATATCTGTGTTCGACCAACAACAATACGGAAAAATGTGGTTGGCGTTGGCAGAAACCATTTCCACGACAGACAACAAAAAGATAACACAGTCAACGCGAACGCTAGAGGTTTTTCCATTTGTGACAGTAGGGAATGCTTCGCATGCATACCTTATTCGTAAAAAAAACACGATACACAGCAAAAATATTACACAATCTTTTTTCGCTTTTCTTGGATGGCAAATTGTAGGCATTGAATTGCCTGGTGTGCAGACAGAGTACACGAACAACTTCCTATATCCCGTATTACTCTCCAGAGAAGAAGCCCCACAGCATTTTCAACAATTGCTCTCACCACGTCAGCCATCTTTTTCTTCCGTTGCACGATGAAATGGAATTTTGCATTCAAACTGGGACAGAGTCGACTGGGAGAAGAAAAAATTGCCGTTCTTTCAACAAACAAGCCATCTCCATTTTTTTCCTTTTGCATTCTTTTCTCTCCTTCAACTTTCTGTGCCAAATTACTTACGCATGAATAATGAATATTATCGTTGGCCACGGAAAAAAAGAGATGAAAAAAAAATCCTCATACGCACTTTTCCCGAATGGAATGTACAAGGAAGACGAAATGAAGTAGAGGTCCCAAGTGAGTATTTTGGAGTTGACATGCGACGAAAAAGTTGAGCCTACGCCTATTGGATCTGTCCGGCTGACGACGACTTTGTAAATGAGATTTGGCGTTTTAAAGCTATACACCAACACCAACCAGTGTGGAGGAGCACAAGGGCACATAATTTTCTTCCTTGTTAGGAGGCGAAAAAAGTGCGACGAGAATGTTCCATGGCGAAATGAAGCTTAGCAATCTTCTTAGTGTCAGTGGCATATGTCAAAGAGGCGAAATGACAGGGCTGTGCTCCGAGTCAAATGCAGTCTGCTTTTAGTTTCACGGCATGCTTAAAAATCCAAAAAGAGTAAATTGTGTGATATCGCATGCACGCACATGGAGCCATGATGAAAATGCTGTAATAATAACGGTAATAATAATCTTCCCAGTCAAAACTTGGCTCATATTACAATATGAAAGTAAATGAAGACAGTGTTTCCAAGCATAAGAAAGGGCTTATACAGTTATGTGAAATGATCATGGAATTTCCAGAGCATGCATGCACACTCAATTGGAGATGCTGGCAGGTCCCAGTTCCTCTACTCATGAATAGAGAAAAGAAAATAACTTTGAAGCGGTAGCTGTGGCTGGGTAAACTAAACTCCTGGGAAATGCTTTTGGTTCAGTTAGCTCTTAACTGTCCCTCGTACGCACTTTCTTGTGTCGTGTGTATGCATCCCTTATCTTTTATGTACACAGTGAGACGAAGGCTTGAGTTGAGAAGTGGTTAAGGATGAGGCAAAGTGGAAACTGGAGGAAATGATTAAAAGATGGATTTCCACTGGACTTCATTTCGCCGTAGCTTTTATGACAGGAAGTACTCGCATTTCCTTTACTTTTCAGTGGAACATCAGGCAAATGCGATATCTCATTGGGTTTTCTTACTGTGACTAAAATAAAAAATTTTTTCCAAAGAAAAGTTGATGGCTGTTCATGAGTAAAAGTCGATTTTCTGATAGTTGTGTACTTATTCTCTCACTGCACAGCACTTTTTATTTCTCTTTGCTACAAATTCAACCTTTTCGGTGAGACTGCACAAAAACTTTTAGTATTTTTTGGCTCTGCTCCTACTCTAATTTTCCTTAGTGGACTTGGGGGTTTATGTATGTGAGGGCATCCGTGACTATTCCTTTCCCTGGACTACGGTTTTGTTACAGAGATGCTTCGCTTTCTCTTAACTTCCTTCCTGTGTCGGAATGTCCAGAGGAGGAACAGTGTGTTGTCTATTAATACGTTGGTGTGTGGTGCGTGCTTGGATTTCTATTTGGAGTCAGAAGAAAGAAAAGAGAAAGTCATACGCACGAATTTCTCTTTCTTTTCTGAGTTCTCTACTTTTGATCCTTATGAGCCATAACACAACGTAATAAACAATGCTTTGTGCACATATTGTTACTAAAAAACTGTTTTATATAGATGTGCCCAAGAATGCAATCTATATTGGATCAAGACAAGTAGTGCGATATCATGGAACGTCTCCAGTTCTCCGATGAAATCTTTCCTTGTCTAAATCTTCTTTGCTTTTGACAGCTAGACAACTGAAAGCATAAAAAAGAAAAGAATATACGCCTTACAATCTGTCGCAGGAAGTTGTAGATTGGGTTTTGGTACAGATTTTTGTAAATCTTGAAACAGCACAGCATCGCACAGATTCTTGTGACATGTTCTTTTGTTCGAGACGAAAGATTCCAACTAAACACAAAATGCTTGCTTAAGCTTGCTCTAAACTGCTCACGGTGTGAAGAAAAAATGGCTATAAAGGAGAAATTTCATTAGCCTATCTGTAACTTTCTCGTTTGTAACCTAATAGAATGTTAAATGCATGGGGATTAGAGGATTTTAGCTTTTTGCATATCCTTTCGTCAACTTTTATTTGCATTTACGCCCTGTTTTTCTTGGCACGCTGGTCCCTGTCTTAATAATTCTAAACAACGAATTCTCCACACAATCCAACTGTCTTGCTGCTGCTGCTGCTCAAAGAAGCATTATATTTGAAGATGCAAAATCGTCTTGTATTAATAGACTGTGACCATCAAACCTAATTCAACACTGACAGTGATTCATTTCACCTTTTTCGTTGTGTGGCAGCCAGTTTGATGAAACAACTGCAGTATCGCCTTGCATGGTTCACGGCCTTCAGCAAGGATACATGGGATTCATTGATTCGCTCCTTCATTCATGCACGGTGGAGTTGTCTTTAAAATATGCAGATTCATGCAAAACCATAAATCCCATCAAAGCCACGAGCGCTCCAGGAAAATAGACAACCTTCCTCGGTCGTCCCAAGGAGTTGTTTTGCTTTGAAGGACTATATCGCTCACAAATCTAGCCTTGGCTACTTTAACTTTTGAAACTTGGATGTGATACTACAACAAGACCACAGTGCACTCCAAAACTTTCGAGATCTCTCAAAGTTTGGTACGACGGAACGGAGCAATTTTTCATCAAGTTCTATCTTGAATGTGCAGCTTGCATATAATATAATAATGGCACAGTGTGCACACGCTGCAGGAAAACAGTGTGCAAGTAATATTTCACCAGCTGGCTGCAGAAAATATGAATTTTAATCTTTTCCTAAAAATATACATACCTATCTATACATGCGTGTGCGTGCGTACCCGTAAATTATGAATACCGGGAAGCTATTCTCTCTCACTCAAGTTCACAAAATCCCATTTATTAACCGCGCGCTATCCCGCTCCTTCAAGTTTATCATAATAAAAAGGGATAAAAACCAGAAGGGCTTCAACATCAAAGGAGTCGAGTTAGGAGTGGAATGGTCTTTATAATGTAAAATTTATTTTGTGCATTGCGAATAAAGCTAAGAAATGAAAATAGGAAAGAGGAACGGCAAACACAATAATTCTTGCATTTTACTCGGCATCCCGAAAAAGAAGCGTATTAAAAGTGTTCCATTCAAAACAGTGGTTCATTGATATACGGACGGGTCCTGCCTGCCTCGGCGGATCGGAAGGAACATCTGCTGCTGCCGAAAATATTACTACGCACACATTGACAACGTAATACTACACCGCAATAATAACAATAATACCAAATTTCCTATATGGATCTACACTTATAAAAGGTAGTAGTGGATAGGGTGGAATTTTTGAATGTAGTATATATATATATATATGCATAGGTATGCAATATTACTTTTAATACAGTCGATATGGTGCATGAATCTGACTGAGCGAATTGTAAGGGTTCCTCATTTCTCTCCCCTGTACGTACACACACACAGTTCAACTCAACTTCCCCCTTTCCTTCCCTTCCTTTGGACTTTGATAATCCCAAGTAGTCAAAACTCCAAAACAAAAAGGAGAACTGGATCTGCCTCTCTTAACTCTCATACCATGCTGACTCTTAAACATGCTTTTTACTTGCGTGCATTTAAAGGGGAAAGTGGTCCAGAGAGTGGAATACGAAAACACAGAGGTTGAACTGAAATAGGGAAGGGGATGATGATGATGATATTGAAATATGCATTCGAGTTTTCATTTTTTACACCCAGCACAGCACATAAGTTGAAGTAGCATACATTCTGCTTTACTACTCACTCACTGCTGAGCAGACTAGCTGACCCTCAAGAACAAGTTCTTTTTTGCTTGTGTGTTGATAATGTTTTGGAAGCAGCTTCTTTACATTTACAACGAGAACATGTATTATGTATGTACACTCCTGCTGGCTCTTACTAAAAACTCTCGTACTCTAGCTCTCGGACCAGCTCTGCTCTGCTCTCTAACTACTTGTAAGCCGTGAGTTTGGGGTCGTATCATCGTGTTGTGTCGGTAAGCATACCTTAGACTACCGACGGAGCAAGTCGACGGCTCTTTCAAGCCTGCACTCCTCACGAATCCCTGTCAGTCTCCAGTTGACAATGTTAGTGTGAACACCACCGTGCAGAGCGTTGCGTTGTTCTTTCAATCTGCTTCCCTTTTGCTTTGTATCTCCACATTGCATTGCGTGAGTTGTGCCTTGTGCCTGTGCGCGTTTATTCGTAGTCGTCGGAGTGAGTAGATGGTCGCACTCACATTTTAGTTTAAATGGAAGTGGTTGGCAGGATCAGTAACTTACTCACTCCACATCAGTGTTAGAGTATACCCTAGAATTACACTGTTTTCCTGGTTCGTGAGTTTTGCTTCCGGACTTTACGCATTTTTGGGGGGAAAGCTACACGAAATAGAATAAAAGTCGACTGGAGTGTGTGCCAGAGTGGATTGTATATTGGAGGAGATACTTTTTGTGAGTTGCTCCTATAAAAGAAGGGAGAGAGAAAGACGAAGAAGAAAGTGCGTGTAGTTCCTTTTAGTTTGTGCTGAGTAGAGAAAAATCTTGCGCATTCCGTTTCATCAACAGCATCTTCCAGAGAGATTCCCACACGACAATCCAATTTCCAGATGCACTAGAGTTTTGCGTAGGGTATATATCCTTACCCGACCGATGAACTAATACTGTACTCGCTATCTTTCAAAACTGCTCTCAACTTTGTTATGCAACTTTTGCACGAGAGAGTGTGGTGACTCCGAGGAACTGCTATGAATAAAAGCATGCCAAAGTGCTTTGGGTTCGTGCCTGCTGCTGCTGGATAGACGCATTGTGTTTACAAAATTCGTGAGTTTCCAAATAAAAGTATATACCTATGTGTATAGGAAAAAATCTTTTTACGCACGGCACACGTATACTGTAAATACAGATATATTTGTGTTTTGATGAAATTGGAAACGAGGTGTGGGCTTGCACATAAGGCCGGGACATGGTGAAAATGTGTGTTGTGGACTCTGAAGAGAATTAGCTACAGCACACAGTAAGGAAGGCTGTGTCTTTGTGCAGATATATACACGCAGAGCTCAAATGTGTTCGTTTTGACAATTTAAGCTCAGCTGAGCTTACTACAATTTTTGGGATATCTCACTCACTCACCTTTTGCCTTGTTCGTTTGATTTATCGGTGAGCAAATTGATTATGTGCCAAGACGCTGGATTCCTTTGAGAAGGGTAGTAGTAAATAACTTGCGCTGCTAAAATTTATTACTCGAAGTTATCAACGACAATAAGTGTTTAAAGAGCTTAGGCAGTTGCTGCCGATGCGTAAATGAGTTATTGGCCTAGAGAAAGTTCTTAATTTGAGCGGTTTCACAGTGGCTTCTAAGCAAAGGTAACAACCGTTTAGAAAAATATGCTTAAATCGGTTATAATATTACACACCAAGATTCGTTGCAAAAATGCGATCGCAAATTAGCTAAGATAAGGGAAACAATTCAGTTCTTGTAGAGATCACTGAATACTTATAATTTTATAATTTAAACATTTCAGTCTCAATCTTGAATCTCAATCCATTCTCAGCCAATTTACGGCTAACGGTTCTCGTAGTTTTGAAATCTTCCAAACCTCACATCAATAAGCATATTATGCGATTTTATCGCATTAATAATATGTGGTATGCCATCACGAAGTCATCCTAACCACCTCACATATATAGCTTCTCATTCTCATATTATAAGAAGGTGCATAATAATAATAATAATAGTAAGACCACGTATGATGTTTATTTCTGCCTATCAAAATCTTTAAAACCTCATAAACTACATCGTACGATGCTATTATCCTAGTGCACCAAACACCTTTACTCGCAGTCGCGTCTCGTCACTGCCTGCACTCCCTTCCCACAAATATTTTTCACTTGAATTGCATACAGTTATTCAATTCCTGGATTTCATTACATTACGCGTTATCGTCGAACCTTCAAGAATGTGAATGTGAAAAGTTATTGCACCAGACGCACGTACTTGGGTGATATTTATCACTGACAATTTGTGAGCAATATAGACATTTCCTATGCATAATATTAGTCATGAAGTCATGATTAAAGGTACTCGGATAACCTCCGTAAGAAAACATACTCTTAAAATAAAACTTTGATAACGCTATAACTGTGCTAGAGGATCATCCTCAATCAGCATTTCAGTCAGGGTTCAAATAAAAAAAAGATGTTTTGTCTTTTGTGAATCACTAGTGTGCAGAGTGCAGACGAGTGAGTGGTGATGGTGATTCTCGTTCCATTCGTTATTACAAGTTATTATTATGAAGGAACAGGATGTGCCATATTAAGTTTGGTGAGGGTAGTGCACAATGTACACATGATGTGCTGCACTACACACCACCCCCGTATATGACTACGCACTCTGAACTGAAAGCAGAACTTTTAACATTTTGACATTCACTTTATCCATTTACTCCCATATTGTACACAAACATGCCCGTATTTTCTCTGACAGCTTAAGCAAAGTTTATGAAAGAAAGATGATGGGCCTAGTTAAACGGACGGGATCGAGATCGACGAGAAACGTTAAGGCTTAAAATATCTGTTTGAAGATAATGTACACATTCCTCGTAAAAATTTCTCTTACCCTCTAGGTTATTTTTGAAAGGCAGACACTCTGTTTGCGATGAGTCAGTGGAGTGTGTGGACAGGCAAAAGTCTTGAGTTCAAAAGTACAAATAGATGTAAAGTTGAAAGTGAGACACGCGGCATTATTATTAGGGTAGCATGGTTTGTATAAAATAGATAAAAAGATAATGATGGTAAGCGAAAAACGTAGGTAATTGTATACAAACGTCTGCGTCTGCTAATTCTAGGAAAAAATTGTAAGCGATATGACTTCTAGTCATAAATGACAGTAGGGAATTTTGCGTTCAATTTTAGCTCACATCTTGCAAGGAATGCGTTTGCAAAACCCAAGACTTATCGTGCGTTCTGTTTGCGTGAATTTATGAGCTGAATTAATGTAATGCAGTTTAGGAGGCAATGGCCCTGCTAAAGGTCACGGGAGTTTAAGCATGTAGGTATTTAGATTTCGGTACGATACATAATATTATGACTTCCGGCATTTTTGTGGGAAGCTGGGTCTGGGCATTTCGGCTTTCAATATTGTCAATCTCCTTCACTCACATTCACTGGTAGGCAATGTTAGGATTTTGAATTTTTAGTGATACATTCGATGCCAAATGGAACAATAAATATTGGTGGCAATGTGGTTGCGTGTTGCAATGTAGTGTAATTTATTGAAATTGTTAATAGGATCAGTTGACGTCCTAGACGAAGACAATAATTACTGTCACTATTTTAGAAGTCTGTGCAGCATAACCTAACCATCCCATTTATATAGCAAAATAAGAAAAGTTGTACTTGATTTAATTTATTGCACACTTGGTCACTGTATGTCTACACAATAAAACACACTTTCGGTTGACTTTATATTAATCCCAAAGCATTGAATGGCTGTAGTTTACGGCTTGTAACTGGGATGGTCAACAACAGCGATTAAAGATTTCTTTCTACTCATTGATTGCAAGCAGATCATTTACTTTTATAGATTGATGAGTGAATAACAATGAGTGATATTCAAGTAGCAGTTCCTAGTAATGCATACATATTTAATACGTACACATCCTCATTTCCCAATGTAAATAGTAACTACATTCACATTTAACTTGTAGACAGTATCGCATTCAGGGCAACGTACAAGACGATATTTGTGCGTAATCATTTCAGTTGGTAATAAAATAAAAATTTATGTACTCTACGGCACATTTATTATCGTGAAAATAGGCATACATTTAAACTGTTTGCTCTCAAATTGTAAAAAATGCTCTCAAGTTTAGAAAACCAGGCAAGTTGCCTCTTTCTTGTGTGAAACAACATAAACGGATTTTATTTATTTCATCGATATTCATTTATGGATTCGTGTGCTGAATTCGCACTGACTGAGTTCATTTTTTTCCTCCTAGTTTATCAGTGAAATTGCAATGTTGACATATCACATTCAGTTCAGCTACATTTATTATTATCATTCTCATTTTTTGCCCGTCTCATGTGTGTCTGCCCTGCACACACTGTGCAAATACTCCCCATCTCATCTCCCCATGCATCTTATTAAACAAAGACAAATGGAAACACTCATTTACTAAGAAGGGCGAGTGCATAGCAAGCACAAAACTGTACACATTACACAGCCTTTTTTAATGGCAAACATTCAGAAGGATTTTTGCAGATTCGTGTTGATATTCAAAAGTCTGCGACTTAAAAAGAGAGAAAAAAATGCTGATTGCAAAGGAAAGGTTTACGAGTTCCATATATCATGTGGGGTTGAGCGTATATCCCACATAAAAAAGTTGAATTGATGATGGATTTATTTATTGTAGTGCTGTAGCATGATGTTATCTGAAAGGCAAGATGATTTTGCATTTGCATTTTTTTCATTTTCAATTTGCACAGCTGTGTGTTGCCCGTCTATCGTATGCAGATTGTGTGTGCCTACTTGCACATCTTTTCTGATTGATCTTTGTTGAAGTTTTCCTTCATGTGTGCTGAACATGATTTTGTACATAATATCAACGTTGTATATTGACGATACACATATTTTATTACATTTGTTATACACAGCTGAATTGAAGGTTGTACCAATTATTTGCAAGATGATGATTACAAGCTTAACTACTTTTTTTCAAGTTGGACTCGTCACATCCAATATCGTTTTCATGCAGAAAGATAAAATGTTACTTGGAGCAGAGCGAGCAGACATCCCAAGTTAGCATTTCAGAATCATCAACTGAAAATTGAGCGACATTACACAGAATCTAGGGATATGGGCAGTAAGAAGAAGCCTTTTGCTGAAATGGTTATGATGATGTGAGTGGATGTTTTCTTCGTGCATTTTCTTATCAGATTGCAGTGCACTATTTACACTAACACTCTCACACGAACTCACTTCACCCTAATTGCGTGTCCCCGTCATCATCATTCATTCCTTCCAAGTCAGTCGACTATTCGTCGAGTACTATAGCACAGCCAGGGCTAGGAGTTGAGGAGTGAAATGACTGATTGGAGGTTTTGCCTAACTTAATTTTTTCTTCTCGAGATAAGCAATCAGAGGAGAAGAAGAACTGCTGAAAGTTATTATGAAAGTCAAACACAGCTCAAATCTTGTGATGTGAATGTCAAGTTTGCTTGAGCAATTTTGTATATTATAGAGTTGAGGTGACACCTTTACTTTCTTAGTTGTGCATATAGTGCACTCACGACAACAAGATTATGCCAGTCTTGATCGCCAACCTTCAAGAGCAATAATCGTGAAAAACAAGAAAAAATACTAATGAGTGGAATGTCTCACACTTTAAAGCACATTTTTTTCTTACTTTTAAAAATCGCCAGCTTTTGACTATTAGTAAAAGAGCAGGGCTGCCACGTTATAGCTATTATAATAACACTTGCCACTCCATATTTTAGCCTTTCCTTTTAAATTCAGATATTTCGCAATATGATTATCCTGCATCGTTATACTACTGTGACTGGAGCCAAGGAGTAATTGGATCGTGAGAAGTTATCAAAGCCTGAAATCATTTATGAAAGAGGGTAGCGATACAGGAGTAAAGTATAAGAGCTAAAATGAATGAACAAACCTTCCAAGTGGCAGCTGGGCCTGTTTTTGTGTTGTAAATGCTACCACTTTAGATTCCACATCAGTCCACCTTTCTTTACTACTCCCAATTGTTGTCTTGCAAATATATTCTAATTGGCAATTATTCTGTGACTTTAAACAAGCATCAAAATTCACATTATCTTCTTTTATGGCAGTTATCCCATAGGAATATGCAGATAGACTATCAAATCAACACCATTGGCGCAGACTATGTTGCATGCATTTCGACTTGTCATAATAAACAACGACTGCTTACTCACGTAGCCTAAAAACTAGTGGATCGTTTTCTGCATTTAAATTTTTTTCCCGTCTTGTCTTTAATGATTGTAGTCCATCGTACTTGTTGCAGTTCAATACATCCGACTTTACCTTGGTCTCACGATCCATCATCTCTTCCTGGCATCATCATCATCGCATCGGGGATGCAGACATGTTCTTTTCCTAGACTTCAACTCTAGAGTAGTATTACGTCATGTGACGTGCTAAGAGAGAAAAAAAAGGAAAAATGCATTCATTTTCCTCGAGGAGAAGAATATAATTTTGTTGGTCAGGTGAATGGATCGTACGACCGGCAAAACCACGATTCTTTTTGCTCCACTACTACTACAACAGCCAATTCAATCGATTCTTAAGAAATAACAATACGTACGAATAGCATGACGGCATAAAAGCATATTCTTACACATTGTTATTAAACTACGGTAGGAGCTAGAAGTCCTTCACACGAAACTTTTCTACTCTTATGAGTATAGGTACTAGGTTCCATAATCAACTGGTGAGTATTATTGGTGTTTTGCACTTGGCTTCTGTTGCGAGTTTATGTGAAGGAAGATTGTGTCTGTGAAATTCCATGCAAACTGATGAAGATAGGCGTAGAAAAAAGGCACAGCACGAATTCCTGATTTTTATGAATGGTACATTTTGCTGCAGTGCTGAGATGGAGCATAGAAAAAGTAGCAATGTTGATGGCTATGACCTTCCTGAAGGTAAAAGAAATGCCATGATGGGTTTTATTTACAACTACTACATATGGGCGAATATGCATAATATGAAACGGTGTGTACGTATATCTTATCTAAAGAAAGCTACCACCAATTCAAACATATTGCATTGTACATTTGTTATTGCTACTTCATTCAAATCAAACCTGGCATCGCATCTTAGCTACACCGTGGCAGTGCAGTGCAACCTGCCTCGCCAGAGAATCACATCTCCGGTGATAAAAATACTTACTTGTCGGGTTGTAGTAGTAGTTTGGGTTTTACAACATGAAACAGGATACATCAGGTACTTTTTTATACATTGATTAATAATACTCCTGAGCAGAACGCACCTGTGCTATTGCTTACCTCATCACTTCATCTTTGCAAAGCCATTCTTCTCCCGCATCGAACTGATGCTGGGATTCTGTAATTGCATGCGAAACAGTGTGAATACAAATAATTCTCGAAAAGCTCTGCTGGGAGCCATATAAAATGGTAATAAGACTGCATTATCATCATCATGATTTTGATCTGTTGTTAAACAGGGAATTGTTCTTATCCAGTCAGACCACTGCTACCTCAATGATGGTACGTACACTGCATATCTTGTACACTTTTAGCACCGGGAATAGGCATTGGCCTGGGAATGGGTTGAGATTCTGTTAAAAGACGTATGTAATAAAACGCTAATAATATTTCATAGCTCGGGTTATTTAAAAATTAATAGGGATTTGATGTGTTTGTACGCAATAATATAACCAGGTTTGCCGACAATGATGATGGTGATCTTTCTACATGATTTGAAATTACCAATGCACTTTGTGTGTTATTTTCCTCAAACAGGCTCACCACCATTAGGCTCCGAGGGATGAACTGATTTTGAAACGATTTCCTTCATCATCTCTTCTGAATCATCTTTCTGCAGAGATCTTGCCTTCAGCGAAAATATATTATGGACAGATGGGGATTTATATTAAGTCAAATTTGACAGCAACATTTCTGCAATACCGGTCTTTGTAAAAGGAGGATCCTAAATTCTGAGTAGGATGGTTTTCTGCGTGTTCATTGCAGGGGAAACAAGATAGGATAATATTTTTGCAGTTTTTTATATCCTCCACAGATTGCTAACTATACGTTACGATTAACGTGTTTCCGTGTGCAAAAAGGGTTCTCTCTAGTTAAGTTGTACAGTAGGACTGGGAGAGTTTGTTTGCAACCTAGTAAATTATAATTTCAGAAATGTAATTACTAACTAGACTTCGTGTACATTTTGCTCGTCAGCGAATCATCTCCTGTATTACGTCCACATTGTAAATTCGCAAAGAACAGGCCAGTTTTGACATGTTATTGTTTGGATGAGAGCGTAATACACCTGCAAAGGATGTACAAGGATGAGCAAACATTAGTTTATTTACAGGAGCAAAACAGGTACATGGACTACTTGTTATTTTCAGCGGAAAAAGGCAGTGTTGTAAAAAACAATGGTGAAATGTGTGTAGATTGACGTGTGGGCGGATGTCAACTTTGTTCATGTCGAACAAACAAAATTAACTAAATTTTAATTGAGCCCAATTGCAAAAATATAATGTGGAGACTGGTCTATTTCCTACCTTGAGCTTCGTTGATGGTGAAAAAGTTTGTATTTTCACCTGCCTTCTCAGCGGATGTAATTCAAGCAAATGTAGGAGGAGGTTTGCAGTGCTCAAGCTGCTCAAATTTGTTAGTATTTTACGAAAGGATTTGATTTTCAAGCGAAAAAATTAAAAATGGTTGACGCCAACTCCCTCATTGAAGGCCACTGCAAGTTTCGTGATGGTAAAAAGGTCAGTAATTTGCTGTTATTGTATATTATAATTTTCGTTTTGGAAAAATTTCATGAATATCAATTACCCTTGTGGTGCATAAATCCTGTAATTTTCATACTTTGAATTACCGAGAAAATAGATTACACTAGAAGCACATCAACAACGGCAGGTAGAAGTATCGTCCGTTGGTGAATGCTTATTTCGCAAACCTCCTGTTGTCCTGTTCACTTCCAACCATACTATTTGCATTGTACTCTATTTTGTGTCGAATAAATGGTTACGCCCACTTAAAAAACGGTTTGCCATTCCACCAAATAGATTCACTATCTAATAAGTATGAAAATTGCTTGGTTTTTGTGCCTCCTTCGTTACCGAGTGTCATAATTAGCAAAAAAATCTCTTTGCTCCGAGCCAACATGATTTGTACGAGTTTTCGATTCTAGTTTCAAGTTTCGCCCAAACCTCCCTGAATGCAATTGGGTTTGCATTCAATTTAACCACAAAACATAATTACGGTAGGAAACCCAATTTGGCCAATTTTGAAAATCCTTAGTTGACTTTTGATTTCCAAACTCAATTACACACGCGATCATCATGCAGGATCATCGTGACTGGGGTGAGCAAAAACCATATTCGTAAATCACTTGCCATAAAGTTGCCATTATGGAAGTAGGAAAGATCCTGTTTGTGGTATTTGCTGAAGTGTGCTTCAACCACTGCCAGTAGTGAGTGACTGTTTGCAAAATAATTTAATTGTCAGCAATTGCCAGATACACGCGTGCCTGTAGAGTAGATTAATGCTGAGCGAAACACTAAACAAGTCAGATTGTTTACAGTTACAAAGGAATAGGATACTCACGATTTCCCTTCCAAATTATTAGCAAGGAATAACTTTATCGTTAATTTGAACAGCTTGTCTGGTCCTAATAGCTTATAGCTGAATGCGGACGAAAGTTATATAGCGTACAGCGCAGCAGCGTATTAGAATTCAAAACCAACTTTTGTGTGCAACTATCAACAGTAAACAAAGTATGGTGACTGCGCGAACAAAGATATGTGTTTAACGAGTTTTCCCCGAAAATGGAAACTTTGCTCCCAAAAACTAAAAGTTACTTTTAGTCTGATGATGTTGATGAATGAAACCTTATACGTCCGCGTCCGCTCAACTTGACTAAATTCCGACCTTTATTACGTCATGAGAATCCCTGCTATACCAGAATTTCACTAAAGAAGTCTTATAAATGTTTGTTATTGTTGTTGCCCCAAGCTTAATAAATTATTTGCCAAATTATTCTTCCCAACACGAGTTGTACTTCTGTCGTATAATAACAAGCTTGATTTATGATTCACTCTGGTATCTCTCTCGCTATGTCAGAAATAAAGCCGACGAATGAAAGTTTTGGGAAAAATTGTCCGCCTAATCCATCCCCATCTTTAGATAGCTTCATGCGGCTCGGCTCCAGTATTCGATAGTAAACTTGTCTAACGAGAACAATCAACCTGAGGCAAAAACAGTACATTTACAGAAAAAGAAACTTTTTTTTGGTGAAAAAAACTCTTCAAACTTTGCTATACTCTTCCTGATTTGGACATAAAAAATCAACATTACTTTGTCTTACGCTTTTATAGTTTAGTATAAAAAAATACCTTTCTCATTCCACGAGGACTCGCTGATCCATTAAAATGTCCAGGGAAAACTCAAGATCTCGCAGGAAACATATAGGGCTGAAAGAGGAAGGCGTTGAAAGATACTTTGATATCCACGGTATGCAATTCCTTTCGGAAGAATTTTTATCCATTAGGCTTGCCGAGCAGAAGGCGAAGGAGGCGACGATGCAAAACCCAGAGATAAAAAATGGATCTTGAAGTTTTCATACTTGTATACATTCTTTCTTATAGCTGGGAGCTATAATACGAAGCAAATATCGAAACGTAAAAAACCCCAATATATAAGTGGCTACAAGAAATAATGATAGTTTATTACTGTGCTCAATCACTGCAAAAAATAGCGTCTGAAAAGAAAATGTCCTCGTATAAGGCTTTTTGCCATGGCTTGCGTGTGCTGAATCAGTCCAAGTGCTGAAACAGACTCGCTTATTTCAAGGCTTTGAGTTATTCTCCTTGATCTTGAACTTGGGCAATTGCATTTTATGAAAAAAAAGAAGTCCATTTTCTTTCATCCCTTGGAAAATCCAGCTCCTTTTAGACCATTCTTCATCTGTTTTTGCTTGGCTGACTTTGACTTAACAGAGTGTGCGCTGCAGTGCGTAGCTAATGTATATATTAACAACCAGTCAGCGCTGTAATATTTTTTTTACCAGAGGAAATTGCCCAGAGAGTCAGAGAGTGGACTCTACACATGCACTTGCATATATGCTCAGTCTACAAAATTAGTTGAACCAAGTCATCATAAAAGTATATTATGTAGCTTGGTTGAGAGTTCTTTAAGAGTTGAGACCACCAAAATAAAACATTTGCAAACTGTATGTAAACAATGTAACTCTTTATACCTCACACCATGCGTGCACATCCAACCATTTATATTTTTATCAGACTAAAAGGACTGGTGCTTAAGATAGGCTAAAATTGCTGGGAATAAAATTCCTGAATTTTAATAGGATCCCAGCTGAGAGAACAAATCAGTATTTCCTATCGTGTGTATATCTATCTTGTTTTGGGTGACAGTTTTTCTAAAAGGAAAAGGAAAATCTTTGAGCGTCAGCTTGGAAGGTAACTCCAAGGTAGAAGATAAGAAGGAAATCTAAAAGTCTGAAAAAAACATTTTTTTCATCCGTATACATAATAGGACCAAGAAGTCCCTACTTTACATTTCAGCGAAGATTCTCTCACATGCATAAAATATCCTCCCTTGTTTGGCTATATACACTCAACTTGATGCAAATAAAAAAAGAAGCTACCAACCGCAGTGAAAAATATCAAATAAGAAGGCTGCCAAAAAAAAGAGTTTGTTCCCACCGTATTTGGCTTTCTTTTCTTTTGGATGTTAAGAATAAATTGAAATAACTTGGAGAGGCAAGTTGCTTCTCTGTGAGTGTAAAGGGAGTAGTCGCGTGATGCATAAATACCTTTATAGAGTTTGCATAATCCGCCGTCCCCTTCGTGGAATTCTCTCTGAAAAAAGATCTTTCCGCGTACTATTATAAAAAAGGAGAGAAAGAAGCAAACAAATTTCCTTTTCCGTATCTCTCAATCCCTAGGTGGCCAGAAACGTGTACAAATATTTATTACGGATCATAACCCAACTTTTACCCAAAACTTTCAGAGCTGTATCTGGCAGAAGGGATACAAACATGAGATCTTATTGGTTTCTTTCAAATTATCCCTAACTTTAACCAAAGTCGGTATTTCGCTGCATTGAAAACTGGATTGAAGGAGCAGAGTAGCAGAGTATGGAATTTCACACAGGCAAAGTGACAAAATATGTTTGAATTTTATAGTTTATAAAATGTTTCTGAAATTACACCCGTTCCCCCATTCCTTCTCTTTTTCCTCGTGCTGGCAATTCAAGGCCGGATTTTTCATTTTAACTTTGTGCGTACATGTTGGCTCGGAAAACTAAAAAACCCAAATCACCTCAATCGTGTGGTGATTGCTGTTTCAGTAAGTTTTTACAAATGTTTGAGAATGAGACACTCGATAACGCTGGTGGATGCAATTACTTGAAAATTACTTACATGAAGGAATAACAAAAACTTATTATTTTCAGTGGAAAACCAGATGGGCTGTGGTGACAAAGCTCTCACCTGTAGCAGGTAAATACGTTTTCAGTTGGAGAACAGCTATTTTCTTCCCACAATTTTCTTTTCTAATATGCGTCAAAATGCTACTCCCGCAAAAAGTTGATGCCTTTCAGAAACGTCTACTATGGTTTATATTATGCTTGCTTCATCCTAAACGTATTATTATGTAATTGAAATAGAACGTAAACGAAATTTTTAATGAATCCAGAATCCCAAGTGTAACATGCTTTATATGCATACAATGGATTTCGGTAATTATTCTAACATGCACGTAATTGGTTTTGGCAATTTGTGATAATACATTGTGCGTGGAAGAAACTTGAAAACTGGACGTCGCGTCTTTCCAGCAGTTTCAAACAATTCTTCCTTAAGTAATATAGACTCCACACTCCACGCCACTCCACACATGCACCTAAACCTTCAATGTCAATATGGCACGTCAGCCAGCCCAGACAAACTAACAACGAATAATTCCTCCACTCTTCTGCCCCGCTTGTACTTAATTCTTCTATAACTGTTGTTGAGCTAGATGAATCTACACGTCCGTCCACACAAAGACAGCAGTATACTAGCTTTGCGACTAGGTAGACGGCCAAGTGACAATGAATATGACATGTTTTCAACAGAAAACAATGCCTCATAATTATACTCTCTTACAACTCGACAACTGATGCAGCCAACCCAGGGAAGAAAAAAAAACTCGTTTTGTAAAGGTCTCGTCTTCGGGTCGGTTGCCCCTGTCACGATTAATGTTCACTGGTGTAGCACGAAACTTTGTGGTGTGGGGATAATAAATGTGGATTGTCACACAGTCAGTTTGATGCTGTCTATTGACATGCCTTTACACTACACGTACGTGTCCGCAATTGAAGACACACTGCCATTAAACTTGTAAACCCTTTTAAAATGCACATGATGTTGCGATTTAAAGAAACACTTTATCTTTATCATCATGTAAGTCAAAGTCTATCATGCTACAAAGTCTATTGGATTATTGTCGAAATTTAAAATGCTGATTTTAGATTAAAGCTGACCTTCCCCCACCACCAACACTAATGCTGAGCATATATATATTTCTGCTGTAAAATGAAACCTACATTTCAATCAGGGTGGGCTCTTTTCAGCGTGGTCGCCTGTGGCGAAAAAGAGTGCAACATGGTGAGTTATAACTGGCCAGGAGAAGTTTTAAATTCGGGATTTGCATACATGCCGGATTTTACAAGTTGGTTTTACGACACTTCGCGAGACACAAGTGTGTTATAGCACGCTATAAATGCAATGCAAATATGTATTTTAGAAAAATACGTACATCTTGTTAATTCCAAAATATATATAGGGATTAGAAAAGACAACCGTTTAAATAGCTAAAACGTAAAACGTAACGCAAGATATATGGCATTACTTTAAGCAACAATAGAAAAAATGTATGTAGTTGGTAGAAATTCTACAATCTACGAAACGATGCATGGTTTGTTTGCGGGGTTAGGGTTTTAATACCTGTTTCGTTCCTTCCAGTTATGATGATACATATTTTTAAGGAGCCAGCCAGCTCTTAAAGAAGAAGAGAAGAAGTTGGTCGCGGACGTCGTCGTAAAATGAAATCGTGTGTCCGTGTCAATTTTGAAATTTGCTTCTTTTGAATACAAAGCATTTTAAGCAATTTCTACACAGCTAAGCCTTTTAAACCCTTTTCACCCTTTTGTCATGTGCCTAAACCTAAGCACATCTCGGCTCTAGGCTATAAAGATGATGATAAAAGAACGGAGGATTTTATTCTTGATAAAACTAAGGTGGTACTGCACAACAGCTTATAGGTACGTATAGGTATATCTAAAAAAATTTGCATGATTTCGCATCATCGAAAAGTTTCAGCCAACTTTTTGATGTTATGTCTATACACCGAGCAAATCTCATTATAAGGTTGACGTGCAGCTCCTTTTGTGTAAAATACCGATTTCGCGAACTTTTCACATGCAAGAAACCACGTTACCGTACTGTTTCTACTTTTCTGAATTATTGCATTAGCGACTTGTTGATAAAAGGAAAAAGCTGAGTTGATGATGACAGGGTCAGTGGATAGGACACAAAGGACTACGAACTACGACCAACGAGGTCGAATTCATCAGATCAACTCTGAAAGAAAAAAAATCATCCCATCCCACATTAAGCATCTCGCACGGTGATACGAGGCTTCTTAAATGATACCCACCACATTTATGATTTTTTTTATATCTGTATTATGCCCCATCATGACTGATGACTTTTTATCAGCAATGACCATTATACACTTGTGCTGTGGCTGACGTGATGAACTTTGTTTCTTGACACTTATTAATTAATCCATACCAACTCGTACCGACTGAGGAGTATAGCACACATTTAGCAAGAGAAAGAAAGGGGAGTATTGACGAAATAAGTGGACTCTAGACACTGTTATTACTCACAAGAAAGGTTGTTCTTACTATATATCCTTTTGAATAACCTCAATTTCTCTTATATCAATTTACATTTTACGTGCAAAGATATATGTGTACCTAGTGTATTTGCATGCATACATCTTCCTACTTTCTGCTCCACTTCACGATCAAAGTGTTTGTCAAAACAGCAAAACAATGCATGACAAAAACAAGGCTATTTTATCTCGCCGTTTGTTTCACTCTTATGGTGACTAAGCGGCTGCATATATGTGAGTCGTGGTGAATCAATCACCCTTTTTTGCAAACTCCTATATTCAGCAACTATAGCTGTAAATAAAGTTTTTATCGGAAGAAACAGCGTCAACGTCCCTTTTTTATGGCTCAATATGCTAACATCATTCCTCCCCAGCACGAACACGATTTGTGCATCAATGTAGATCGCGTCTCAGAACTGAAAGGTCGCCGACGGTGGTGCTAGTGTTTCGATTTAATGATGAAGAGCAAACTCTGACATTTCCCGATACAATATCGTATTGTACCTATTTTTTTCAAGCCTCTTGTCATGATTCATTTGATACACGCTGATTAATGAGACTTGAAAGGAATGAAATTTTGTAAAACGGCTTGTGAATGTTGTATACCATTACAATTTGTAGACAACCGCAGCCGTTTATCAAATCAGAAAATCAAATTGTGCACAAGTTTGTGATCCACTTTTTCCTTGACAGGTGAACAGGAGCCGAGTACTTTTAAAAAAATTATTTAATTCTTATCTTTATGAATTTATCAGTACCTGTACATAGGCAGTACGACGCTTCTAAAGACGAGGGTACTTTTAATACTGACAACAAGTAAACCAGGAAAAATCATCAGAGAAGGATGGTGCATGTCGAAGGAAAGTGATAACGGTGAAGCATCCTACATGACTACTAAACTACCCTTTCCCCTTAATGCTACTCCACTCAGCTACATTTTTGATACTGTTGGGTAATGCAAAAGTGTGGGGTTACTTTACGCAAGGTTTTCTTCCGTTCTCTTCTGATTATCTCCTAACCAGAGAGCTTGTATTATTCAATGATTACGCCTTGCAAATCATCCTCATAAAGTATTCATTTGAGGGTTTAGGCGATATCAGCAGGAAAAAGGGGAGAAGCGTGTGCAATCTTATTCGTGGGTTTGTTGAACTTCCCCTTTTATCCCTACTCGGTCCGTGCACATAGCATTGCTTGTGTATAATACATTAATGCTTTGATGCCATGTCGAAGGTTAATGAGTGCCCAGTATGTCCCACCAACTTGCACTCCCTAAAATCCATCTCCTCCAAAGCATGGAGTTAAGGAAAAGCTGTGTACGTTGACGCTTCCAGTTCGAGACCATTCCATCCTTGTATTTATCCGTCTCATGAATTGTTTATGAGATGATGCATCACTGCATTATTATCATCCAAGTGCATTGTGTATTTTCTCAACTCACCTCCTCGCTATCTCGCACCCACTTGAATAGAGAAAATGCATTCAGCTGGTGTCTTTCTTTTACTACTTTATCCTCGCTCCCCGTCTTGATGGAGTTTGATTCAGAGGAGGAAAAGGGCATTCTTAGTAGAAATTTATGCTGCATCGATGCAGTTTGTTGTGCACTGTTAAGTCCTGCCAGCATATATATGAGTGCGTACTGAAGATCGAGTATAAGGAAGGAAGATGAATGCACTCGAATAATACACTTTTGTTCCCACCACTTTCTCCTAAACTGACTGTTTATTGTTACACGGTTAAATAGGAAATG
Organism: Dicranocentrus wangi; assembly: GCA_036850665.1. NCBI lineage: Eukaryota > Metazoa > Arthropoda > Collembola > Entomobryomorpha > Entomobryidae > Dicranocentrus > Dicranocentrus wangi. The sequence goes on along the minus strand of JAANSN010001154.1, from coordinate 14,993 downwards.
GAGAAATTCATTGAATTACCTCTGGCTCCCAACCCCGGCCAAACTCTTGTTTCCAGAGGATGCACCGCACTAAATTTGTGGAGGTTCATTCATTCATTCCAGCTCCTTGCACTGCTCCCTGGGTTTTCCTTTAATATTTTCCTGGGGAAAGGGAAAGGAAATGGGAAGTCTAATATGGAAAATAGAAATAGGAAGGAAGAAAAAGGATATTTTCGATTTGGTTTGTAAATAAAACTCGGTTGGGGTGCATTGGATGGTGCACGTTGGTGGAGGAAAGGAAAGATATATATAACTTTATCAAAGAACATCATTAGGATTATCTTGATGATTTCCCCATTATTGCTGAGGGCATCCTAGTCACGATTATGCGGTAGGGGATGGATATGTGTGTGGAACTTTTCTTTAGAAATATTCATCGTATTGTATATTTTTTCCCTGTGCTTATTGAATGGAATGCAACTGTTTGAATAGACAAAGTGGTGGTGCTTCCTTTTATGTAGGTGATACACAACACGACACGGCATCATCATCTTATGTGCTATGATATTCCTCTCAAATGTCTTCTTCGGCACATCACAGTTTTTCTTGTAACGTTGGAGTGTACTCTTGTTTGTTTTCGTGCGCCTTTGGACTTTGGTGGTACTCATGTAGTAAAACATGCATCTCAGGTTTTTATCTCTTTATGTAACTTCGTTATCAGGAAAGGGGATGCCGAATACAGAGATATCAAAACTGGGAAAGAGTGACATTTCTATTATGTGCAGTGTGCGTGCGTGCTTCTTTACGGGATAGGTTTGCGGCTTACAAATGTGATAATAGTCGTAGTCTGTCTGATAATTTGTGAAGGAACAGGTGTAGTTTGTTTCTGTCTCCATCTCCTTAGAATTTTTTCTTGAGTATTTTGTGTAAAGTCCAGCGGTGGAGAGCATCCTTGAATGTGGGATTTCCCCTTAATTTGGTCGTTGAAATGGATGAGAAGACTCAGGCAAATGGGTCATTAGTTAGTCAACTCGAACAGCTACTGCATTCGTAAGAATTTGGCAAGGAAAACGCAATAGTTTATAAGTGGAGATTGCTGGGGGGAGAGAAAAGGAAAGGGATGTGGGAACTGATACGTATGGCCGCGCCCTGACTTCGATTTCCTACTCACGCACCGACTTTGATGATAATGACGATGAGAATTCCATACTCTATTGGGATTCCATAGTTTATGCGTTTATAGGAAAAGGTTTAGAACAGGCTCAAGTGTCTTTTTCTTGGGAGTTTCTGGGAAATGGGAATTTAAGTTGGTCCAGGTATTTCACATAGGTACTACTTTCATGTTAATACGACTGTTTGGAAACATTTCCAATTTCTTTGTTGGGGAATGATGTGTGTATGTGACATAAGACGCAATTTGGACAGGGAAATGGCGAGTTTACCGACGCGAAGAGATTGGTGGAGCTAGATAACTTGGATCCAAGAAGTTGAAAGTATTTCTATTTGGTTGCCTCTTTTTGGCAAGTGCGGTGCTAATGATGCAGGTCACAATTCAACATTACACACATATATATACGTACGCCGACTGCTGAGAGTATGTAGCAACAACACGAAGAAAACCGTGAAGATTGAAAATGGGTGCAAGTCAAACAGTAATTCGAACAAGCTTTTGTGTGTTTTGAGTTGTCCTCTTACAATCAAATCAAGTAACTACGCAAGTTGAAAACTTGAAGGCTGTTATTGGCAAAGCATAATATCTTTGTGGCATAAAAGGTAGCAGAAAGAAACTTTAGCTTTGCGAGGGATTATGCTTGAGTCGGGTTTATTTCATGGCAATCGAACCACATGTAAAGTGTTTGCTGACGTGTTTCAAGTCAAACCGATTTGTTCATTTCAGTGTCGACTTTGCTGTGCTACCAGCATGCCTACTATAGAGCAGAGTCACAGAAGATGCTCATGGTGGAACGATATAACCACATACAAATCCGGAGCTACAGACAGATGACACGTTTCGAGTTTTTAGAAAGCTGCTTTTCTAAATGAAATTCGCATTTTAAAAACTTTGTCCGATAAGTATATACTGGGAGGGAAGCGGCTTTAAGAGCTCCGAGTTGTACTAGAATCTGTTTATGTTTCTTAAGTGAATTTTCAAGTCTTAATGTAGCTTCAAATTCTAAATTTTGTCCTGAAATGCCAACTCATCTCATTATTATCAAACATCTCAATTCAAACTCCTGCGAAACATCAACCGCCACGCCTTTTGAAATACAAAGCGTTTTTCACGGAAATATGCACACAGCAGCACAATTTTCACTCGAACGAAATCTTACCCGATCAGTTGAACTATCTATGTAGAATGGCACGTGTGTGTGTACTTGTGTACACACATTTGTTACAACAACATTGCCTTCTACACCCGTATAACTACTGTGGTAGTTCTCGGCTGCTTGTGAGTAAAAGCCAGCGAAATCGGATACGTATCTGCAAACCACACGCAGTAGTAGCATCATCATTGTGCCATACCGCACATTGTTTGTTCTATGCTTTGCATAGTAAGTAAAATCGAAGAGAAAGAACCAGAGCAAAAGAGAAGGAGCAATTCGTTACTACATTTCTCGATCCAACTGTGACTACTACAATACTTTCGCTTTCTTCCGGTGTGCACTAATACGGAAAGAGCTCAGAGAGACTTTGTGGTTGTGTGTCGTTTTCGCCGCAAGCCATGCATCATAAATACTGTTGAAACTTAGCCTGTTTGATGCGCTTAATACAACAGCAACGGTTTGCTATTCCTTACTACAATTCCTAAATGCCTAAATGGTAATCCATCTTCCAGTTTTACCTTCTTCTTACGGAGCACATGTATAGCAAGTGCTTTCTTTTAGCTTCCCAAATAATATTTCATGACTAGAAATCGAGGAATAGATGTATACGATATTATTTTATGCATGCATGTAAGAAAATGACGAAGCAAAATAATAAAGCGTATAAAATCCGTAAACCACTTACCTCTTCCCGTTTTCGCTGTCGATGCTAACAACGATAACAATAGACTATATTATTAGTGCACAACTTGCTCCCTTCTTCGTTTATCTTTGTGATTGAATCTTACCACGACTATCTTTGGGAAATGATGCATGCGTTACATCCTCAGCAGTCCTACTCTCTAATTTACATCACGCATCACATGTGAGCTGTGTGAGCATCAATTGTAACGCCTTCCTTTCCTACATGAACGAAGGGCAGGGTCGGCTAAACTTCTTCCCTCCAGACCATTTTGTCTTCTTCTTTTCTTCTGCCTGTCAAAATAATGATGGATTCTCACTGTTCCACAGAGAGAGCTCCTCGTGTCACTCAAACCTGCATAGATAAACAAGGATGAGTGTGTGTTTATTTCGTTCTAGCTAGATGTTATTATTATTTACCAGATTTCATGATGCTTCTTGTTCACATCAAATCCAATTTATTTGAAAGGGAAAAGATCCCTTATCGTCCTTGCTCCGTTTTGTTTTGAGCATGTTGCTTACACCAGAGAGAAATAACAAGTTTGTTTCTGTCACATTTCGTTTCAACAGAAATTATTGCATTCTCCAGTCTACATGCCTAAATTCATATCTTCGAGTCGCATCTTTCTGAGTCGAATTCTTTCAGCTGAAAAGAGATTACTTTTTTAGAGCTGAGCACTTGAAGAGCATGATTTTATTCGGGTTTTGTTAGTTGAAAAAAATACCACCGCATTTTTTATGTTTATTTTTCTATTGAAATAAAAGGAATGAGAAAGTGCAGCTCATTAAAAGTACGGCTCATGGTTTAATATTATTATTATTATTTTGTTGCAATGAAATCCGAGGCCTTTTCAGCTCAATTTATCTCGATCTCGGTGCGGCTCTCCCACAACCACCGCCACCACCACCAACGCTTTAGGTTATCCAGTGAATGAAGGATAGTTTCATTTATTTATTTTAGAAATATATATGTACTAAAGGCGTCCTTTACAGCTCCGGGATGCATGAATAAGGCAGCAACTAACAACACAATTGTGATTATTACAACTTGTGCAAAGAAAGGGTGGTCTGCTAAACAAAAAAGTTGATGTTCACAAACTCCCCACCACGAACCCTCCCAAACGTAATAATAAATGCATTACAGTCAAAGCCATAATATAAACATCAAAAATCCTCCATGAATACATGATTGTAGCTTTATGCACACAAAATGGAATAAAAATGTGTAACAACAATGTTATAATTATTTTTACTGCTCTACCTCAAATCCCTCAACTTCACACACATATGTTGACGGACAGCTGCAGACGTATGTATTCTATGCGAAGAACACATAATATCATCCCGAAAAAAAAACTTGTACGATAGTATTGCATCTCGTCAACCTTCACAAATGTGATGGTGGTGCAAGTGCGTGCACATACATTGAATTCTTTTTCTTTTTTTTGCCGTGTGTGGAGAGATCCCTGTCTATGACAGTGGGTCGAACAAAAAAGGAGGCGAAACTGTCAAATAAAAACATGAATTGCATCTGCCGCATCTCACTCTCGGGGCGAGGATGTGGAAGAAAGAAGTGCATTATGAGCATATTTTTTGAAGTTGATACATGGCCGACTCATAATAATAAAAAGTGCAGAATGCACATATGTACCCGAGGCATTATCTGATACCCAGGATAAAAAATTTACCGTCTGTAACAATGTACATATAGGATCATCAAAGTGAATAACGAACCTATATGGATTCCCTAAAGAAGCAAAAGATATTTAATAATAAAAAAGCGATAGCTTGTATTGTATAATGTCCATCGTTTTTTATCGTGTGCCAACTTGGAATGTACAAAGGTTCAAGTAATAAAGTACATTGTACAGAGTACAAGTGGAACCAAAACGGGGGAAAATTCCATGTTTGGTTTCCCCAAACTAAAATGTTTGCATTGCATTGCACTGCCCTGCAACGCAACTGCATTTCAGGTCGCATTTTCTCCTTATAAGGCAAGGACGTTCCCTACAAATCCCAAAAGTAAGCGTAATCATCGTGTAACACAATTTCATACAAGGGTAGCCCTTCCAATGGAGATTCCACTGATAAAAAGCGTATCATCAGTTTGAGTTTTATGTTTGTGTGCGGATCATGTCCATGAACAAACGTATCGGGCTCATATGCTTATCTCTAAAATGTTTCGAAAAATATGTACATGACTTTCAGACTTTCACATCAGATAGCTAAGATACTGCACTTTTGTGCAAGGGAAGAAAATCCAAAAAGGCAAGCGGAGAAACTGGCAACAGAAGTGACGATACAAGATATCATGTGGGTTTTATGAGTTTTCTTGGCTGCCTTGTAATTTTAGCTTTTATCCAGTAGCTGCCTTGCTTGCTTACTACACGGACCCACACACTGGTATTATTTAGTAATTGCTTCATGCAGCAGGGTGATATACGTATTGGAGTTGAAGGAGCATTCCTAAAATTTAACAATATACGTATACTCCACACAAATATGCCGAATCAATAGCAATGGGATGGGAGTATTGAAAGAGCCTATTATTGTTTGGGTTGATAGTTTTTGGCACGAGCCCAGTAAAGAAAGTACTTTCATTTATGAACACACACATGTATTTCTTCCGTGACTGCTATATTGGGTAAACCATTTGTTGTTATTGCATTAAAAGTGTAGAGATGCAGCTGTTCCGCTGGAAAAGTAGTGGGACGGTGAGATGGGAATTGGAAGGCATTGGAATTGAGGAGGAATCATGTGAATTTTGTTGAACTCGAATCTAAATCCACCGTTTCGCCTTCCTTTGCTGATGCACATTTCACTCTAATAGATTTGCATCATGTGCATGGGTTTTCGAATCCACGAGCCAGTTACATAAAGGTTGAATACTTGAATGTGTAACTTTTATGAGCAAAAGCATCCCGTACGTACGTAGTCAACTCAACTTGAAATTCTACCGTAAGCTCGGTATGACTAGGGCAGGGAATCCCCATGAATGAACAGTATTTATTAGTCAGCTTGACAATGCACATGAAATCAAGAGTAGTTTATAGAGGTGCAACATGCAAACCAGATCGAGTTTGAGTATAAAATGCATTGATAAAAGTTTTGGAGTGAGCCATGGATAGAGACATCAACTATGACAGTTTGATTTACAACAAGTCGGCGTATTATTTACATATGTTTCTTCCTTCTGAAAATGAATAGATTTCTGTGTGCATTGCATTGCATTGGGTAAATGGTTGAACGTGGACTACTGGCATGAGTGAGTGAAACAAAATGCTTTCAAGTTTTACATGGTGCACATGGATAAACAAGGCTTGAATATTAATTAGTTTTTCTTGCGCTTCAAATTCCTCTGCAGTAATGTGTACACAGTTTCGTCCGGTCCCATTGTCTTCTTTATAACGCTTCATACTTCGTACCGAAATAATAACGCCCTGTGCCATTATTACACTAAGGGCAGCATATATTATTCACATTCCCACAAAACCAGAGTTTCTCGTCCTGCTGCCTGCTATGCTGTCACCACAATGCTAATAGAAAACTTCCTCTGGAAAAATTGAGACTTTTCCAAAGTGCTAAACCATTCATCTCATTGAGTAAGCATGAAAACAATGAGCTTGTAACGTTTATGAATATTATTTCACCAGAAAATATGTAACGCACCATATGTTTCATTTGACAAATTTCCCCTATGCATATTTCATGGGATACATAAATAATATACCATTCAAACCCAATCTGCGTTACATAAAAGCGCATAATATATTACTTATGTAATGTTGTGGACTTGTGGCTCATCATATAGGTACATGAATACCGTGTATACATACATGTTGGTCCAGCAGGATTACGATTTCAAATAGTATTCGTATACAGTGTAACATGAAGAGCTCTTTCCAGAAAGGTCATCGTCACAAGGGTTACACTCTGTGTTTGAGGTCATAAATTATCTCAAGACCGAGATAGTTGTGTCATTTTCATTTCGGTTTCATTCAACATCACCCACTTGGTTCTCCTCCTCTTGTTTCGCCACTGCCTTGTCTTGTGTATTTTTGTAACAAAAAAGTTTGTGCGTTACACTTGCAGAGGGCCAACAGAGTAGAGTAAGAGTAGAGTACGTAACAGTAGTGACAGCGGTAGAGGTAAGGATGAAATATGGTCGGTTAGACGGTTAGGTTCACTTTATTAATAGTATATAATGTAATGCACGTACGTTTATCTTATTATTGAATGTGTGGTCCGTGAGCTCGGCGTGCTATGGTTGTAGAATAGTTAGTTCGTCCGTCTGTCCATGATTTCGATTCGTCGTCCATTCAGGTTCGACTTCAAGAGATTATATTCAGTCAGCGATATTCATAGGTATGCTGTAGAAATCATGACGCGTGTCATTCATTACAACTGTCATTGTAATATGGTTTCCAATAATGCCTACAATTTACGAATTTTGACCTCTAATTGTGCTCCCACTTCCGCAACTTTTAGTAAAGACGCTCACATCACAGGTTTAATACGAATCAGTTTTTACGATGGAGTACAAGCAGGACGCAGCGCAGTAGGACACAAGTTGTGATTGCCGTCCTGAATTCCCTATTTGCGTCTTTCCCATTCTGTTCCCTTCCTCATTACAAGATGCTGGTGTTGCATCTGTGTTTATCGTCGTGGAATCCAACACCCAGTGAGAAATTAGGGGACTCCTGTTAGTCCTGTTCATCCTCTGAGCTCCTGTACCCGTTATTCTTTCAACTTGTAACAGGACACTTGGTGCTTGCTCGACGTTCTCATAAGTTCAAAACTGGAAATGTTATTTTTACGAAACGGTTCCACGGCCACCCCATAGGACTTTCAAAATGACCAGGATCAGAAAGACATGAGACAGGTTTTTCGGATTACCTCTTTTCATTTCTTAAACGATAAGAATAATTCTGCCGTCGTGTTCTTATCCGTGTTAGGACAAAGTAGCTAGGTTGATCCTTCCTTGCGCGACAGAGTGTTTTACGTTGCTCATAAACATATCGCCTCCATGTGCAAGCAAAGCAGATCCTAATCTTCAATGGAAGCAGGGAAGGTTGGGCTGTATGCTAGATTTAAGGAATACCATATCATTACCGACCTTTGTCCTATTAGTCGACAAAGTAAAGCTCTGAACTGTACGTTTCTCTCCGTGGCTGTGTCTACGCCAGGATGACACTATACGAAATCATGGAAAACGAGTTCCCAACTACAAGTTGCAAGGGAGAGGGACACAACCCTCTGGTTCCCTAAGAGGTTTCGAGCATAGAAAGGGGGAAATAATATAAGTAATATGAAGAGAACAAGTTCTCCCTTGCTAGAAATGGGTGAATTATTGGCAATTTTTCTCTGTGCGGAAGGACAGGCCAGCCTCCACATAAAACACAACACACACCATTCCTACTTCCACTCCGGATTCCCTCCGACGTGTGTGTCGTGTGTTGCTCAGCTCATCTCCCTTACGAACCACACCATTTCTGTACATATATTTACAGAGAAAAAATGACTGTCGGACTGACCACAAAGGCTATTTCTTTTCCGTTTGAATTGGCTAGAGGGAATTTTATCATAAAGTGGGGGAGTGTTCAGAGAGATTTCCCTCTACTTTTTCTACCTCTATTCCTATAAGAAGATTGAATTGAGAGTACAACTTGGATATGAGGAGATGTGAGGGACGATGATTTGGGATTCCTCTCCTTTTACTTACTTATCAGAAACTGTTTCTCGGTCCGGTGGTTTCTCTAATACAACTCACTCATCAGCAGCTTTGCTTACTACGGCTTATGTTTAGCTGTGTGTATGCTAGCTGTCCACTAGGGATATTTTTACACATGATTCATTCGATGAGGCTGAATGCTGTGTCTGAATGCGATGGAGCAGTGAAGTGGATAGTGGATCTCCCCCACTGTTAATGGAAATAATGCACAAAATACCTTCTCGCCACCTCCAATACTTACTTTGACGATATAGTTTCTTCCCCTCCCGTCCGGTCGGGTTCGTGATGTATTGTGATTCTCACTCAGCGTAATAATAGGAAAGAGTATGGGAGCTGACAAAGTTACCAGTCCGATTATTAGAATTTTTGTATTATTGCGGGGCAGTCCGAGATAGTATATACTTTTTGAGTTCCAGTTGTACTGTCACAGCCTCAAGGTTCAATTCCGAATTCCAGAGTAAAGAGTGCATCACATTTACTCCAAATGTGTATTTTGGCCTTTACAAAATTTGGGATCTGGATTTCCTGCTCTCTTCCCATCACATCCTTGCAAGCACGTTCAGGGATCCTAAAAAGGATGAAAGAAAGGCGAAGGCGGATGAAAAAAAAGATGATTTTTGGATTGGAGTGCATCATCACGTCGAATAGTGTCGAAGATGTACCTATTTATATACTCCAAGACAGAATAGAATACTGAACATGACGTTTTCGATCTCCTTGCATTCTACGCTGACACTGCAATTCGTGGTGTGTCCAATGCAGCGAAGAAGAGATATCGCTTGGCATTTATACGGAAGGAAAAGAAAGCTCTATTCCTTTAAAAATTTGCTGTTCACGTAGAAAATTGGGTCCATCACTATCATTCATAGTCAGAAGAAGAAATGAAGTTAGGCAACAAGAAAAACTACAGCTTCCGCTTCCTCTAGACTTTGGAGAATTGACCAGCAATTTTCTATCGATATATACACAAGAATGATGTCTCACGGGATTCATTTTTTACTTGTTTGCGTCTTTTATTGGCCCCTGTGTACATTGATGGAGAAAAAGGGAGTAAAACCGTGACATCAAATCTGTCAAAATAACATACTTTCTGAGTTTTGATTGCATTGAATGCTCTAAACCTAAAAAAGCGATGCATTTTGAGGTCTCTTTTTCCAGAAACGGGGTTGCAAGTTGTAGTTTGTAACTTCTCATATATTCTATACACTAAACTAAACTAAACTTTCGTTTTCAATGGCCCTCCAAACTGCAGACATATATGAGCCGTGATGAAGCATTTTTTCAAGATGTTCCTTCCGTACACATTCAAGAAGCTGAAATTGCTCGAGTTTGAGATGAGATATGGTGCTAAGATATTTATCTACAAAAATGGAAGCTACAAAAAGGGCGAAGAGAGTTGGGCGGTGGTGAGATGGGAAGAAGAAGAAATATTTCATTTCATACGCCGAGTCCTCATGTAAAATTATTTGCCATTTTTACATTAGTTATTATCCTCATAATACGAACTAAACATATACTTTCACGGGTATTTAAAGCCGTAGCAGCTAACGCAGATCTTTCAAATATGCTTCCTAATATTTTCAACGAACGATTTTCCAACTCATGAAGTAACATAAAAATACCCCATTTGTCAACTAAAAGCCAAAGCAGAATGAAAATTCAAATGAGTACTTTAAGTTGTCCTGACCTTAAAAGTATTTTGAAAATATTGATGCAGCCAGTACTTGGCGGAACGGTTATACCCATCATTATTACAACATTCATGCTCCGCTTTCAAAACTCACTCACTAACGCATTCAGGCCTACCAAGATCATGATTATCGCAGCCCATCAGCTCGTTGCTCAAAACACATACGCATATAGCAAAGCAACAACGATGGGCGGAAACAAACGACGACAAATCACTTTTAACAAGACAAGAAGATCGTGGAAAAATGAGTGAAATGAGTGGAAGAGAGAAACGATTAATCTTTTATATTAGCAGTTAAGTTTTGCGCTGAATACCATTTTCAGAAAAGGCTTCCTTTCTTCTCGTTCTTCCAAATCTCTCCAGTTTATAGCTTACTTATTCTGTTTTTCTTTAAAAGAAATGTATCCATTAAATGTGTTATAGATACTTTACATGAGTGTGTGTGGGCTTTCTCTTCTCTTACAAGAGAAGTACAGATTTTGTCGGCATTCCTCCAGCTCCATTTATTTATCCTTCTTTGGATGTACTTACACATAAATGATGTGTTCTTCTTGAGGTTTACTAAAAAAAAGTTTGAAGAAAACCCGTCAAACCGCATTGGAATTTTTTTTCTCCATGTCGTGGTCTACCCATCAAAACATGGTCTCGCCATCGATCATGCTCTCCCTGATTTTGACAGAAGTGCAGCATCAAAGCTAGGCGCTTTTGCTTGATTAAAGAATGCATATTAGTTCCTCCCTTGTAATGTTCGTCAGTTGCATGACTGGCTCACTCACTCCCAGTCACTCCGTCCCTGTAAGGATACCAAGTTTTTTATTATGTGAAATTCATTTCAAATGCACAAAAAAGGGTTAATCGAACCAATATCAATGTGTTTTCGCAAACCCTCGCTCGCTTCAATAAATACTTTTCAGTTTCATTTTTTTAGATGCTTTTTTGTCAGTAAAACGGACATAATAACATTCCAAATTCTCTTTTAAAAATAAAAGGGTAAGCCTTCCACTGAACCAGTAGTAGTGAGAAACTACACAAGAAAAAAAACCGTACCAACCAAGCGTAATATTTTGACATTGATGAGATCCCAAATGAATTTTTGGGCGAGTCAGCTCACATTTCTACGATATACGAGTATTTATATGCATTCTAAAAGTGTATTGCGGCAACCAAGAGTAGGGTAATTTTTGGACATAACATATTTTCCAGTTTTCTGGTGTTCGTCTTTCAGCCTACAAAGCCCTACTACTGGTAACGTAGAGTTTCAAACATGTTTACAACCTCCTATCTACCTACTATGTATACCCAGGGCTTCTGAATAAAAGTGAATTTTGGGGGAGCTCCTTTTCACATCTCAACACTCCAGGGAAATTCTAACTGAAAGATGGGACGAGTATGTAGTGGTGTGCTAAGTGCCTGACGTTTACATTCCGTCAGAAAACAATCTGAAATTCCCTTTCATCTCCTTTTCAAATGTTTCCCTTTCCAATATTTTCCCCGGGATGCAATCCACTGCGCTTGTATCTAACACTATATATACTCTCCCAAATACTGCCCTCCTCTGAGAGAATGCAATTCGTATTTTCTTTTAAGTTTCACTGAAATTAGACATAGTTCATCAGAGAGTGGCGGGTGGAGTGTGGGGCACTGTCTGTCACCAAAAGTGGCTCAATCCCTGATCTACCATGAACACAGTCTTGCTAAACGAGAGGGGAGAATTTTGGCTTGCTACAAAGGGAAAAAATATCAAGAGAACATAAAAAAAGCAGTTCATTTACTGCATTGTTTTTACCAATGATGAAATACCAGTAGCGTAACTCTTTGATTCCATCACACATTCTCATTCTCACAGAAATTGTTAAATGGGACCACTGCCAGTAAAATATACTACATTCTCGAGAATGTGTGTTGCTGGCTATTCATCTGTTGAAATAACAGCAATTTTCTTAATTGAAAATAGGCACTTGCTCTCTTCTTTTTGCCGTCCTGGCACGTAAACACAGTGAAAATGAGTGACGGCTTCTGTAACATATTCCGATATGTTGAGCGGAATGGCTGGACCGCACTCGGAGCAAAATGGGAAAAATAAGGAATGGAATGAGAAAATTAGTTGTGCCGACTTGAGGGAAACCAAGCAGTCTTAGAAAACTTAATTAATTCCCAGGCGAGTAGTCAGCGGCAAAAAAGACTTTGGAAATAAGGCAGTCAAGCGGGTGGAGGCAGGAGGAAACATATATACAAAAGTGAACTCCAAAGTAAAAACGTGGTAATAAGTAACTCTTGCAGTATATAAAGCAGAATTTCACGAACTACTGCCTTTTCTACTTACTTAAGAACGACTTAAAATAAGCATGTTAGAGCTTTGTTCTTAGGATCTCCTATCGGGATTCTTTTTCTGCCACAGTTGATTTGAGGAAAGTAATTTAGCGCTAATTTCCATTGAATCTCTATTAAGAAGTCCCGTCATTTGGACCGAGAGCAAATGGGACGCATTTTATACGCATCCTGAGCGTTCAAGAATGCATAAAACAAAATCATAATGGGATGAACTTTTAATGCCTTTTCAAATCATGGATGCGCATATACAAGAACATTTCCAAGATATAAAATTTACAGATAATTTCATGTCATATAGAATATAATTTGTATAGTGCATTACAAACTAAATATTACGTACAAACTTTCATGACTATGTGTGCAAGCAATTTTCCGGGTTCGGTTAAATTCCGGACTGGAGTACAAAACTTGGAGAGATATGTGAGGAAAATATTGTTCTGTAGTTGATTGTGCAGACTGTTTCACACGGTCCTCCTCCCTCTGGTAATAATTCTCTATTGCCGATCTGAATACAAATTTTATTTTGGGAAGCTCCATGTGTTCCTGATTACATGATACCTCTTCCCCGACGTTATTTGTCATGATAGAATCCTATCATGCTTAAAGGTTGGTCGACAAAGTTCTACATTCACTGCTGGAGATTTCGGTTTCCCATGACCCTTTTTTTGGTTGGACACAAGGATAGATGTCTGAAGATTTGTTTTCTTTTATTGGAACCTATCTCGATATTTGAGAGAAAAGATCCTGTCACATGGAATTATTGTTTACTGTAGCCTTTTTTTATTATTGTGCTGCTTGACTCACAGGAAGGAACCTCACATGGGGACGGTTTCCCGTTGAGATCAATCACTGAAAAAAGATTGAATTCCTTTCGCTATTTTCATTAGAGTTTATGGGTTCCTTTATTTCCCAGCTGCAAACCAGTCATGATAGGAAATCACAGCAATAAAACGTTGCAATCGCTGTCTCCCTTTCCCCAGAAATAACTTCACTATGCCATACAAGTTTGCAATGGGAGAAGTTGTGCCGTTACAAAAGTAACCGTATTTCAATTAAAATGATCATCGTTTCAGCACAGCCTTCATAATGAATAACTTGCTATCACTTGTGCCAACTTGTTCCATTTGTTTTTGTTTGTGAATATGTACAGAGTATGAGTGGTTCAATTTCATCAAGATTTGAGAATGCCGTGTCATGCTGCCTGATGAAATGTCTATTTCAGCGTGATCATCATTCATGATAAACTCATCACAGGGAGCATTTTTCATGCGGGCATAACAAGAGAAAGTTTCTGCGAGTCATCAGCATACTCATTGTAGTCATAATTCCATGCAGTTATGTGAACGGGGAGGGAAAATGGGAAAGTTTTATTTTTCATCGCATTTCACATTGTCAGTTGCACCCCCCGAGAAAGTTGTTGAATGCGGAGCGAGAACCAGCCTGAGCTTCGGTGCGCCATTACGTTACGTCATATAATGCTGTTCACTTCGTGCTACGAGCTCTTTTATATTGTGTTTAATTATACAAGTGTGGTAGTAGTATGAAATAACGATCAAAATGATTCGTATGAAAACTAGCTATCATATATCTGTTGCCATTTGCTTGTAGCGAAATATGGTGCCCTGAACTTTTGCCTGGAAAACTTTCAGTTATTATATTCTCAACCCCGTCGCGTGTATGAAAGAACACATAATCACCGTCGTCGTCATGATGTCATCATCAGTCGTGCCGTAATCATGACTCAGCAGAAAAGAATATGATATGGGGGTAAATGGTTGTGTTGTCCTTTGTTCTTTCTATAATTATTATTACACTGTTTTATATTCGCTTTAACTATTGTTTAGTAACCCTCTTCTATCCACTGCAACTGTTAGAAGATCCTTGTACTGCGCGGAAGCATTTCCTCAGGTACACAAGGCACTGGAAAAACGTACAACCTATCCGGTTCTGTGAGTTTAATCTACCCGGTTTAAAAAGTAGTTCGGGGCTGAACAAATATATATTTAATAAAAATGACAGACGGAAGGATGCAAGTTGGAAAAAGTTAACTTTGAAAGTTTTCTTTTGTGAAATACGTGTAACATGCGACGTGACATTGGAGTAGGAAAAGAAGTATGTGAGGTCGGCTCAAATCCCCCAGCGCAGCACAGTGCCTCTTCTTCACATACGTACGTACAGATTCCCCTAACTCAGCAGAAAAACCTGACGTAAATTATAAAGCTGGGGAACTAGCGAGTGTCAAGTAGCATGACATTAA
>JAANSN010001153.1:0-37871 GCA_036850665.1 Dicranocentrus wangi | reverse complement strand
AGGAAATATCTGTATTAATGGGGAGCTTCATCAATTTTGAGAAGGCTGGAAAAATATAGTGACATGAATGAGGTTCACACAAAGCTACACACACTGGGGCGAGGTGAGATGGCTAACAAACAATGCACCTATAGTTTCAGTGTTTCAGTTTACAGCTTTCTAATAATAATAGCAATAATAATGAAAAGAAGATCAAATTGATTCGGGATGAAACTCCAATTCACTTTATTTCACCACTTTACTTCACTTTGTCAATAAATTTGAAAATGGGGTTGTAAAAGAGTTACAAAAAATAACTCTAGTTTGTGATAAAAAAAAGTGTGTGTATTGTGTACACAACATACACAAACACCGCCACTCTATCACTCCAGAAAATCAGGATGGACAATAAAATTATAAAAAGTGGATTCTTGTTTTGTTGCTTTCATCAACTGTGGACAACTGTTTCATCACAAAATACTATACGTTTTGTGAGATGGCATATGTAATATCCCGGTAGTAACAGTGAAAACTCCTTGAGACAACACGAGTTGCTGCGACGGCGAGCACTTGTTACAGACTGGAGTCCGGGGCTGGAGCGAGACGATGATTTTACTGCTAAAGCCGAAAAGGGAAGAGAAGAGAGTCAAGTCAAACTGGGAGCTCTGGAGCTGGAGCTCTAGTAAGCAAGCAGAAAGAAGGGGGAAAAGTGAGTGGTGGAGGCATTTCAAGGAGTATGGTGGACTGGAGAACTGGAAGAGTGTGAATATTTTGGTAATTGGAGAAATTGTATTGATTAGGTATCAAAAAATATGGATGGGTTTGACAATCCGAAATTGAAGTTGATGGAATGTATAATTTAGTTGGCGTTTAATAAATTTCTTAATTACTGTAAGACTTAATTTAATCGTAGATGGTACATGGCTAGACAGTTTGGAGTAAAACTAAAATAAATAAAACGCTTAATTATTTAAAACCCATCTATCCGCTCACAATAGACAAGGCAATGAACCTTCCGTCACCACCATCAATTCTGGAAAGTTATGCTTCCCTCAGTAATAAGACCATATAAGATGCTTTGACTACTGCCACCACGCACTTGCAATACATTAATCATCCCGAATCACATTTTGATTCTTGGGAACCACAGCTCCAAAAAAATCATTCATAAAGCATGAAGACAATTGTCACGTTTCTGCAATAAAAAACTGCTCGCATTCTTCTCCCCATAGTATATTGGGTGTAATAAGCTGACGGAAGAACAAGAGGGGGTGTAAGAAAAAAGTACATATGAGCGAAAAATCCTTTTGTATTCTGGTATAGCCATCATGGCCTTTCGATTACCAGACCATTTTCTTGATTTATTTCACGCACAATGCAAGTCCAAAAATAGACTTGGGGTTATTTTCGCGTGTGTGAACAATATCCGGGATAGACTCATCCAGAGAAAAAAAATAATGTGTACTTGGGATCATCCCGACATGATAATGCTGTGGTCAGAGTCATGATGGAGTTGCACCGATAGCATTTTATTTACGCAAATCAGTCACGACTTTCCGCACTTATTATCACTGCCGGTTGACATGCGTGTAAGATCGTAATGGCAATGGCATCGTAAAACCTGTCTATGCGTGTATTATTGGAAGGAATTTTATGGAAAATTCTATGGAATTGGCCACAGTCAAAAAATCAGTGGATATTATACATTATTGTGCATTATAGGTACTTGCTCTTCTGGGTGCTTGTTAGTGGAGCCAAGTC
This sequence comes from Dicranocentrus wangi, assembly GCA_036850665.1. Lineage (NCBI taxonomy): Eukaryota > Metazoa > Arthropoda > Collembola > Entomobryomorpha > Entomobryidae > Dicranocentrus > Dicranocentrus wangi. Next base: position 36,131 of record JAANSN010001153.1, on the reverse strand, counting down.
CCAATGTGACCACCTCAAGCATGTAAATTGCAATTAGGGCTAAGGCGATTTGATCTCCATCTTTACGCAATATACTTCATCTTTATCCTGAAAAAGGAAGAATAGTATACCTAACCTTATATATCTACGCAAGATATGAGCGTAATATAACCGTTTTTGACATTATTTTAACTAAGGTATTTTATTTAGCCATATTCAGAAGCGCAACGCATTTTCATCTACTATAATAATAAGGTACGGGAAATTGTAAAATATACTAACAACGTCTGAATGATACATCAATCCGTCAAGTTAATGTCACTCAAATTCCTAATCAATAGAATTTCTCCAATTAAATCAAATATAAAAAAATATCCGAAATTTCAAAAGTCAAAAGTATGTTTCACAAATGTGCTCTGATGATAATGACACTACTGCGCACCAAAATTCCGAATGCAGCTACTTAGCGCCAAGTCAAGCCCATGTGTGAGTGGAACCCACACTTAAATTCCCATTTATGCCATCTAATCTAGTGACAATGCAGCCCCATAAAGGTTCGATTTTGTTGGGGGCACTCCTGTTTGATGACATCACGAACAAACACCACCAACATAGTATCGGACACATTTTACGATACACATTCCATAAAATGCATCAACCAGTAAGTGCACCACATTGACACAAAAAAAAATCTGTTTATTATCTCATCCTGATAAAGCCACTAAGCCGAATTGAGCAATACTTATTGTAAGCTTGTATAACTTGCTCCAACATTTGGCACTGGATTTCTTCACTCTGCGACTATTACACACGCACCACAGCATTATTCTGATTTTTTCCCTTCAGATCAGAACAGTACATTCAACTCACAACTTGTCAGTTTCTAGAGAAAACTGGGGAAAATTCGAGAGATATAGATAGAGCAGTTAGGGATCTTTTGTAATAGCGAAATCCAAAGGAACATAGCATTTTTTCCTCACACAAAGTAATCACGCCCATCAGACTGAGCGACTCTTGAGTTTTTTTTCTGTCAGTTTATGTCGTATAATCATAATATTATTATGATTCCAGTTCCTTGCTATATGAATTGCTCACTTCTCATATTTCCGAACGTCACGTTTTGTTGGACTGAGGAAGCAATAAATGTAGCATTTTCAAAGCATTTTTTGGTGAAGTGTTTCATTCATTCAGCTTCCTTACACAACGCATTACTGTTTCAGTTATGTCGTGCGATCTGTAATGCGGCTTTACTTTTAACAATATTATATTTCTCTAGAAAACCAAGGAAAAAAACATTCCGGTCCATGCATGGCTACCACCATCACCACCGTTTACTTGGTACACTAGTACAGTACAATGCAGGCTGCAATGACAGTAAAATTGGACATGTCGATCTGACTGCTGCTGCATTCAAATGTCTTGTTTTAAAGTTGTCTCTCTCTCTCTCTCTTTACATGTAATTCAGATCGAAATAGTTTTCCGATGGTAGTCACCCAATGGAAAATAAAATGCTAAAGTATCAGTCTACTACTCCACTCGAGAAACTGCTTTTCTACGACGAAGTACCACCGATAACTGCCTAAGAGTGTATTATAAGGAGGAACGAACCTCCTCTCTGAAAAGGGACTATTTCCAATGCATTTTCTTTTTCGAATTACTTTTTACAAGGATCTGCATCCCCACCTATATTATAGCCACGGTGCGGCGTACATTTTCTCCCTGGAAAATCATCATAATATTATTACACGCTACTACCCTGTGATCTTATTTCTTTTCCGGTGATTTTAGTCCTTCTTCCTCTTGTTCTCTCGTTTCCGACGACGAGCTGTGAATAGAAATGTACTCTTGTATTGGGCACATCATCATGAGCTCCCACTGCAAGTAAATGTTGTGATCCCCTCTTCCTTTAGGATAATGACCATTACGATCACGATCTGTGTGATGGATGCAAAAATCCCGAATGGGATATGGGATTGCTGTACAGAGACAGAGAGAGGAAAAAGAATCTGTGGATATCCATATTCCACCCAATATACTAGGTATACGTGTATGTATTTATAGCGCAGTTTTGTAAAGCACGATATATTTTCTCATGAATAGTAAGTGCTAAAAGAACAAACTGCATGAATAAAAGGGAAACCAGAAGGGAAAATAACACCGCCACTTATCCCAACCAACACACATACCTAAAACGAGAAGAAATGAAACATAGAAGAAAGGATATACACAGCCACCACCGCCATTCGCCTCGCCGGCAAATAGTTGAAAAGGGATGGCTGATTAGATAAGATTGTGATGAAAACAAGTACAACGTGGATTTCGGTTTGGCATTATTGCCCGCATCCCTTAATTTCCCCAAAAAATTGCTCCATTTTCTTTCTCACAGAGTGGAAGTGGATTCCTCTGGATCTGGATATCAATCAGTATTACAAAGAATTCATATACGACTATGCATAACCAACGTTTATAAATGTATAAGGTTGGGCAAGTTACAAATTATTTCGAAAAATGGGGACATCGTCTCCAAAAGCGTCGTGCATAACCTTCTTCTTTTCTTTATACTTCTTTATACCCTTCTTTTTATACTTTACCTATAGTTCCACCGATATCTACCCACCTCCAAGTACGTGACGTAAAATTAGATTTTTACTAACAACGTCCATCTACATCAACGATAAATTTGTTTTGTTGAGTAGGTTAATGCCGCCTTTGACTTCCCAATGACTACCAAGCACCACGACCACCTCACCTTTACCGTCGCATCGTCATCCTCAGTGCATGCAAATCTCTCAAAATATTTCGAGACTTGGTATCCCGCTGCTGGAAAGTGGCTTAAAAAATGCTAAACTCCCAACAAGGTAGACAGAGTATAGACTTGACTTGTGTATATTTACAGCTAATGCACACTTTGCACAACCTAAGAAGGACTTTTTTATATTCCCATGTTTTCCTCAATGCATAATATGCCCATGCCCACCCACCAGCAGCAGCTTTTATTATACGCAACAACACCAATATTGCTCAACTTTTACTCAATTCTTTAGTCCTAGCCGAAATCTCCTAATGCTGCGATCCATGAAAAATGTAAAAGAAGAGGGAGTTTGCAAGAGAGAGAGAGAGGAAAAAATCTTCTTGTGCGAAATGGTTTTCTCATCTTTTTATCCATCCCCTGATTTTCCCATACTTTACTTTTCACCCAGAAAACTCACTCTGTATTCAGGCCTGCTCCTTTTTATGTAAACCTTGTTCGGGGCATTACCTAAATCCTTAATCCTTTTTGGGTATACATGAGAAAAGCCATGTACAATTTTCACGCTTCTCCTCCTGATGATGATGATGATCCGCCAAAAAAAATTTGCTTTCTTCGCCCAACTGATGCCTTGTGTAAAAGGGCCATTTTGAGGAGAAAAAAAGTTTTTAAAAAAGGATATATACAAAAAAAGCTTAAATATATTTTTTCTCTCAACCACAACAGGAAGTGAAACACGGAGAGAGCAACATGCAAGATGAAACATCAACAAGAATATGTCAGCTCTCTCTTTCTCCGGTCGCTACCCTTTACTGTTTTTTCTCCCTATTTTAACTTTTACACTTGTATTTTTACTCAACTTTTTTTTACAAGCAGCAAGGAAAAAAAAGTCGTAAAACGCTAAGAAAAAGAAGAGAGAAAAAACCTTTGGTCGGTTTTGCTATGCTCTTTTTATTCCATGCGGGGGTATATGGATATTTTGTTGGATTTTTTAAGGATCTGATGTATTTCTCTCGCAGAGTGTGTGTATTCCCAAACACGAAATGAGTGAATGAATGAGTCTAGCTGTAAACTTGTTTTGGCCAGTGGTACTTCTTCTCCCATTTTTAGAGATTTCTTCGTCTCCCTATCAAGAGGGAGGGAGGGAGGATGTATGCAATTCACATCATACGTTTAGACTTGCTAACTGCTTCTGTATGGAAATGGTATTGCAAGCTTTAAAAAAATGGCAGCTGTGGACAAGACAAAGTGAGAGGAAAGCACTTGACTTAAGTTTAAAAGTAGAGGAGGAAAAAAAGTGGTGGTGGTGGTGGTGGTGTTGGTCTTGGATGGAAAAAAGGAGTTCAAACCGTGCATAGATATGCAGAAGAGGACTTTAATGTAATATTGTAAAATAGCTTGTTTTTTGTACTTTCTTGTACCCTATCTCCAGCTTTTTTTGCATACTTTTATAGCCTAAAGTCAAGTGAGTGCTTTTCAGACTTTTTTTGGGGGATTTTTCTTGAAGCTTCGTTTTTTTCTACGGCTTTTCCTTTTTAAAATTCTACAGATATTGTGAGTGTACCTAGAAGAACTAGCCGTTTTTAAAAAGAAATACGGGATATTAGGCGGCAGAGGAGCAACTCTGAAAAATTTGTGAGTTTAAACCATCAGTTGAATTAAAGCGTAAGCAAGAAAGAAGAGGTTCTCAAAAGTCTGTGTTTAGCTTTGCGTGCGATACATGCATAGTGAAATTTTTGGCCTTCATCTCCCGATTTAATTCTCATGTCGTTTTGTACGGCCAAGACGCTATATTTTTACTATTAAGAGACACACACTGTGCATGGGGGTTTCCCAGCATATTACCACACACAGTTTCTTTGTGTATTCGAGATACAACTTTTTCCCTCGACTTCTTCTCCTCCTGATGATGAGCCCTAAAACAAGTAAAGCATGTCGAAGTTGCCACTGCCACTGCCTTGGTTCCAATTTCTGCATAAAGTTAGCGGAGGAGAGGACAAAAAGTACCCCCATCATACACAATGCAAATGGTTGGCTCTCTACCAAAGAGGAAAAATGGGAAATTTTTCTTCCTTTATAGACCTCCACACATATTCAGTTCGGGTTTAAATACAGCAAAACGGCTGCCGAGAGTTCGGCCTGTGTGTACGCACATGCAAAATGGGAATAATCGTGGTTTTTGTGTCTATATCTTATCATCATCATGTGTTTCCCCTCTTTTACAACTGCTGCGGTTAATGATGTCCCTCTTGTTCTGGGCCCTGTAAATATTGAGAGAAGAAGATGTTCCAAAAATTATTCTCATTCTCACATAGCTCAACTTTGCATATTGTTCTCGTTCAGGAGGAACGATAGTATATTATATATTCAAAGGGTTTTTGGTTTTCCCCACGCTTGCCCGGTGATATATATATATTTAGCACTTATTTTGGGATCATGATTGTACTGCAGAAGAGCTACACAAGATTTTCTTGGGAAAAAAATATGAAAAAAGGGGGTTGGTTTTTGGTGGATGCAGTATTTGATGGTATAAGATTTTTGTAGGTGGCTGGTAGTACTGGTTCACTTTGTATTTTTGATGTTGTTGATGATACCCATGCTCTCCTCCGATCTAATACGTTTTTCATATAATATTGCATCACATTGCACCACCACCACCACCGCCGCACCGAATATTGCAAGGGTACATGGGCATCTCCTCCTCTCCCGAAATAGGTTGAAAAAAAGGGGGCGAGTTAGAGCACAAGGCACAAAAGCAGCTCATGAATGTATAAATAATAGAGCTCATGAGCCAAATATTTTATTCATGAAATTTACAACAGTCTCAGAATGAAATCAGGGTGCTTTGCATTACTTTCTTCTATTAAAGGCTCTCTCTGCTGAGTTTTCGGGAAGCAAGTTTTCCAGAGCTTGTTTTTGTTTTCCCCAGTATATCTCGAGGCTTCTTGTTCTTGTGCGATACGAGTATATACGCGCCCAGGATACGGTATTTTTTCCCTTCCGAGGAAAAGGATTGAAAGGGAGAAATCTTAGTTAATATCTTTTGTTCAAAATTGGAGTCAAGTAAACTGGAGAGAAGATGCAAGTTTTTTGTTATGGCCCGGCTATTACAGGCAATCTCTGCATTTTCCATGCAAAAAGATATCCCATTACAAGGGTATCATGATGGTGTTGTTATTATTAGTTCTTTTGGTGTTCTCTCAACTACATAACTCCTTTGAGTGCATACACTGATATGACCACTGAGCAGGGTGGAGAGAGAGCAGTGAGAAAAAGTATAAAAAGTAGTTCACCAGAGCCCGGATGTGTGCATACATTAGATAGTAATGGGTTATGTCTTTTTCCCTTTTTAGGATGGAGGTTTGATATGCGATGGAGAGTGGAGGCTAGTCCATTGACGTCATCGTCAAAAACATCAAGTGTATGTATAGGTATGTCATTTCTTGGAGGGTACTTTGGGACGACAACTTTACGCAATTTTTTTGGAAAGACTAGGTGGTTAGAATTGTTTAAAAGTTAGGGGTCAGGGAGGAGGAGTGCTTTGGGATGATGACGGAAGATTGGTTCTGCGGACCAATACGGATGCATAAATAGATACAAAAGAGGTGTCATATATAGTGTAGATAGAGTATTTGAATTGGCAATATGTCATGTTTGGTAGTGCCAGGTGATTTCGGTACTTTTATGGGATTTCCGGTTGAAGGTGAATATAAGTATAGTTGGGTAAATGGTGAATTAGTTTGGCGTCAACGTAAGATAATTATAAACCCGGTACAGCATTTACTAAGTAGGTTTGTAAGGTACTCAATACAGTGTACAAAGAAGCATACAAAATAGCACATGATGGACATAGGAATATATGCCATGTTTTAGGAATAGTAATTATCGCCTCTTGGGAATATTATTAGCTAATTCCAAATCATGGTTTATATTTCCACTGACAGACAGACAAGAGACTCTATCTCATACCGATAGAGTAAGCAGACCTACTCTAACCAAGCGGGACAAGAGATCAATCCCACGTCCATCAAATCAGAGGAAATATATTAATATAATATGTCAAAAAGCAGATACTCCAATAATACCTTTACAACGCATTGAAAATAAACTCATTTTTCACTACGTACTCTACGTTGCGTAAAAAATGTAACGCTCATACCATATTTGTTTTCCCAGCGGATAAAACCGGTATCAGATTTTTTCACACTTTCGCTTTGAGTAGAAAGCATGCAGTCTCTAGATTTTAAACCCATTCAAATCGAATTTCTTTTTTCTGGTGAATTCACATTCCAATAAAGTCCCAAAACATGACATGTTTGTTTCTTCCCCTTGCAACCAACGAAAACGAAATTCTCCCAAGGAAAGATGCATATCTGGTGCAATTTTCCTTCCCATTTTTTCTGCTGCACTACACCAACACCAACACGAAACATGGTGCAGCAGCAGCAGCAGCAGTCAAAAAAGAGATGCAACTCGTGCAGTATATTACACTGGAGGTCTGTATACGACACACACTGACTGCAACGCTCGGGGAAGCCAACATCCATTGACTGGGATCTATAAAAAGTATATTACATCTCACATTACCACGCACCAGACATTCCTGGTTTACTCCGTTCTCCGTTTTTCCAGCTTTTGTCAAGCCATTTCCTCCGAAAATTTACTCTGCACCCTATGGTGTCATTTGTAATATGGAATTGTTCTCTGAAGAATGACTTTTTTCCTTCCTTCCTCACTTAAAAAAATTGTGATACAGGAAAACATTCATAAATACACACGTAATATGTATGAACATTTTCATACTTGAGCATCACCCCTCTCTCTCTCTCTCTCTCTATTTCCCGATGCATGTGAGGCTCGACGTTATTAACGCGACTTGGCGCGTGCTACTACAACTTCCATATGGACATACACGTAGCTACTACACATACCAAATATTACGCACACAGCACTCCTCCATTTAGATTATGTCCTTACATTTTTCCCTTGCATTATTTCTTTCGTACTGCATCTCATTCCGGAACTACAAGCCATATTATTACGTTAGCTTTCTCTGACTTTTCTCCACGCGGCGAAGGCACTCCGTCCGGCTTTGAAAGCACCCTCTCCGATAAAGCAGTTGGCATCATTGGCTTTTTTCACACATTTGGATTGGAAATGTAGGTAGTTTTGTGTGGAGAGAAATAATGCATGTATTCGTAACAATGCGTGAGTCTCGTTGAGGCTCTCTGAATCCAGAAATGATTTCAAAATAGTCCATTTCCTTTTTGAAATATGCATGGAATTGGCTCCTCCAGCAAATTGCTTTTCTTTCTCCCCACATTTACATTCTCCACAGTGTTCTTACCTCTTATCCAAGATCCACCTCCATCTCCACAAAGAGCTTATCTTTCCGCATTCCATTCCATTGCGATACTACTACTACTACTGGAAGTAATACAGATCGTTAGAAAGTATGGAGTGGTAATAGGAAGAGAAGTAATTCTCCCCATGTACCTAAAAGCACTTACAATATATATGTGTTCTCATATCCTATGCGCAATATTACCACTTATTTTTCCGTGGCGAGCGCAAACAGACATTTTCTCCGAACTATTATGCATAATAATGTAAGTGGATTGTTTGAACTCCGTGACAATGTGATGGGGGAAGAAGCTAACTTGGGATAAATTTCGAGAACGTTATGTAATATGCACGAATACACCATTCGACATCTGAGATTTTTTTATGAGATTGCAGTCCCACTTTCGCATCCAACAAATATTTTCCGCAGACCAAACCAAACCGCGACGGGGTTGACTGATTTTTGCCGTTGATTTAGTTCACGACCACACACACACACACACTTCCTTCCTGTTCCTTCAATCTAGGACAGCAGACTAGGAAACTTAAAAAGCTTTTTTTAAAAAAAATCAAAACAGGAGAACATTAGCATGTATACCTACCTGGTGTGGGTGGCATGCAGGTGGTGTAACGGCCTGCTCATGAAAACAACAAAATTTTCGTTTGACAACATGAAGGAAATAGATTTGTTAAAATTTTACACGTTCAACTCCCATCGCATGTAAGACGCTATTTCCTCTTTAACTTTAATATTTCATGATTGTTTTATGCGTACACCTTTCACATTTAGCAGTTATGACATAACTTTGAGCTAAAATGTATACTTTTTGCCTGGTGATCTTGTGTATGTGTATAGAGAGAAATGCCATATAGCCTCTATAATTAAAAACATGATATAATCCTTCATTACGAGCAAGAATGCATGTATGAGCGAGCAACTTTTCATTTCAAGGCTTTCCCAGAACATGCATGACTTTAATTGCTCACTTCCAAGAGGTCAATTGCAAACCCGTTTTGTGCATGTCTCACGTGCAAGATTTTCTCATTTTCTCCAGTTTTCCTCCAACTGCTGCGTAAGAAGAAACAATGGGACGGCGGAGGAGGAGGTGGACGGACGGACGAAAATGAAAAGTAAGAGTTTTTACGACATTTTAGGTCGTTTCAAGAGCCGATTGCATTTTAAAGACGGTTTGCTGCTTGCGTTTTCCTCTATTTTGTTCCACTTACAGCGGAAGGAAGAGGTTTACTAAATAAGAGCCACAATTAAAAAACTTGCACCACAGCCCCGTGTGTGAATGCTGCACAGCGATAAAAGTCTATTTCGTCTGGTGGTCATTATAACCGTGGTTAAGTGAAGCGGAAAGCATTACCAAAATCCGGATCTTGTGGTAGCTCACTTACCCTTTTACCTTGTGTAATACAACAAAAAAGGAAATTAAGTACACACTTTCAAACTATACATATATATGCTGAACTGCTTTCTTACCTTAACCCTGCACATTTCACTCTCAGGTTACTACTTGGGGAAATACCAAGTCGGCACACGAGGAAACTCGTTTTCTCTCCTTACGCGCAGACCAATTTTTCCCTTTGAAATGTACAGGAAATATACACACTAACTAAATGCAAGACTGAGGTAGGAAAGCGAGTAGGTATAAAAAATCTGCAGTGACTCTGCTATTTGCATAAGTAATGAGCTCTGCGGCCGACAAGCTTCTCTTCACAATATATACACCCGGCCGAAACCTCTCTTCTCTGCTGCTGCTGAAAGTTGATCCACAGTCAACGCCGCCGTATGCATATAGGCAGTCCAGGACTTAAATGAAGTAAAATGATGTGGTCTCCCTTGGTCCGCCGGGCGCGGGGAGGTAGCGGTGAAGGTTGGGTGAAACTGTGCCTACTGAAAGGTGAATGGTCGACAAAGCCAGGCATGTATATTTTACATCCAGTTGGAACCTCTCTCTGGTGAAAACATATAGGCATGACTTTTTCCGGGCATGTCATGATTGTTATACTTTCTCCTCAAGAGGAAACAGCTCTGACGACTAAAAGGATCGTAGGTATATATTTACGGTGTAGGTACGCTCCATAACATGATGAAGAGGCCAAGGAGAAATGTGTTGCAATAATAATAACAGGTGAACATGTGTTCCAGGTTCCAAGCCTTTGTTATTATTATTTTTTTCTCTCTCTCTGCTTCGTCGAGGTCACTCTTCTGCTGGTTAATATGTGCTATGCTAATAAATAATATGCATATTATTTTTTCGTGCATGGCCTGATATCGAATTAGGGTGCTCTCAACTCTCATGCCAAGATGCTGAAGCGTCCTCTGCATGCCAACAGCGATCCAAAAAACAGAAGTCCTCGTTCGTACACCACCACAGTGGTGGTAGTGTGGTGGTGTTCCACCGTGTACATCTGGAAAGGGGGCGTGGAAAGGTAAATAAAGATAAGGACTTAATTGCCCTGCACGCAGCGCACACTAGTAAAAATATGTAGCTGCGTAGTTCATAAAACAAAACATCTTGTTACAGCGAGTGGAAGGGAGTAAGGTAGATTCTACTATTTCATCTGGACTACCTATTAGGTAGGTAGTGGGTACTACGCAGTCCAGTCCTTGGTCATGACAATTTCACATTAGTGTCAATCAATCTTGTCCCTTGATCATGTGAATTTTAGTCGGTTATACACGGCTATCCTTACATATGCGGCAGCTGTACCACGGTACTGATGGCTTGTCTTTTAAGAACGGTGCGGTTTGCTAATAAATATGTAAATTACAATTGCATGAAACTCGCGCAGCCAATTTACTGTCAACTATAGAGCTGCGGCTGGACACTAATGTAAACGGTGTGTAGTTTGCCTTTATGGATATAATGGTATTTTACATGACAGCTATCAAAGCAACCTACATTTCAAACAGACAGAATGACTGACATAAAACAGGAGACAATATGATATTAAATTATAACGAATCATGATGAACAATACATGCTTTAGTGTGATAATTAATGTATAAATATGAATACTAGTCTAATGAATACTACTAGTCTAATCGTAATACTAATGTTTACGACAATTTACGCTAAGCTACATATTATAGTAAACTAAATGAGTGCGAGATGTGAGAACATGGATAATTACATACGGTTAAGTGACTTTTGGTGGACAAGAGTTGCATTCATATTTATGTGGTACTACTCGTACTCGGAAAATAATTCTACAATGTTTACAAAGAGCATTTATTAGCAACTTTAGGCACACAGTCAGAGTGAGCGAGTGGACGAAAATGATAGACTTTCGTTTGATGTGGGGGTCACATCTTCCTTCAAACAATAAACTAGCCCGTCCAACATGCCGTTCTGTATTCATCATAATAACAGTAACACTAAGTTAGTAATTCAAATTAAGTATTTAACAATCAATTGACAAGAGACTCGTGCAAAATTAATTATTTTCCCCCCAGCCATACTGCTAACTCGGGAACGGATAAACGTTCAGGGTTTCCGAATTGGAGGTTTTGTCTAATTCGTAAATTAATCAGTCATTTTTACAGCAATAATTCAATACCGCATTAAGCTAAACAAATTAATCCCAATAAAAATTTTGTAACGTAACAGAAGCTCCCATGTTCAGTAATGTGCAATCGGCATTGAGCCCGGTGCAATCTGTCATTGGATCTACTTCATCATCATCTACGGGGAAAGTCCCTGAAGAAGCGGAGAAGCCTGCTAAGTTGCCCCAGAACGAACAACCTTCAGACGGAAGTTCTGGTAAAGGAAAAACACAATCTAAAAAAAGTAAAGACAAGTCGAACAACATTCAGCCAAGCTCTTTGCCCATCACTCAAACTTCGAATGGAATACAATCAAATCCAATTTCTGGCTCAAACAATATTCCGCAAAATGCGTTCAGTACCAGTCCTGCTAATTTTAAACCAAACGGCCTTGCAGCAAATTCTACTGATATTCACTCTACGCCTTGGTCTACAAATCCGAGTGAATTTCATCAAGCAATTACATCTAGTTCCAGTAGCTTTCAGCCCAATACGATCGCTCAAACTCCGAGTAACATTCAGCAGCAAACCCCGTTTGGTACAGGTTTGTCCAATATTCAACCTAACGCCATAGCTGCAACGGCAAGTAATATTCTGTCTAGCTTGAGTACTATCCTGCCAACAATGTCTCAAGCACAAACCCCATTTCGGGAAAGCACTGATCAAATGGCTCGGATAGCACGATTAAATAGTGTTCCAGCTTTCTTCACTGACGCTATAGCTGGTGAGTTATCAATGGCTGGCATAAGCTACAACCCCGTAGAAGAGGGGATGGTCGACGATTCAGAGGAAAATGAAGATGAGGATGAGGATGAAGACGGAACGGTATACTATGACTAGTGGATATTAACATGAATTAAACCGAAAAATGTATGCAAGATGTACATAATCATATCTTTCCTACTACTTTACATTTTTAAAAACAAAATAGTAAGTCTAATGTAAGAATATTTAAATATAAAAATATTATGACCTAGCTTTGTTTTGTTTTAACTGTCTTAAATTATCAGAGGCAGTATTTGCCAATTAGCTTATCCAATCATGTTGATGTTGAGCATAGACGCTGTCTCATCATCTACGTAACCGCATTTGTGACACGGTTCAATCCACCTTGTCATTTCTTCTCGAACCTTAAAAAATCATACATTTAGAACTTAATGAAACTTCATGTTAAAATCTTAAATTCGCACAATAACGTTAGGGAAAATACCTTACTAATATACAGTCCGTATTTTTCCGTCCTTTCATAGTCTAGACCGTCTGGCTGGTCTGTTGTCTCCTGCAAATAGTTAAAATGATTGAAATTCAAATTAAATGGCATTGCTCTAATGGCTCTAATATGTAACAAATCCTCCAGTTGAATTTAAATATAAGTAGAATATCTTCAACTTACCACAGCAGGAATATAACAACTTCCAAAAAACTGAGTGTGTCGAATGTTATAGTGGGCAGAAATGAAATTTCGAAATTGGAGAAGATTAGAGCGAGACAAATCTTCTGCGGGCTGAATGTAAATTCCAAACGATTTTGGATCTGATCTCCGGTTCACATGAAATCGGTTTTCGTTGAGCACAGTGATTCCCTCACAACCTGAGTAATGCTCCAACAACTTTGTTGCTCTCCTTGCATACCGATTGTTATCATAGCTTATCACATGATTTCCAGTGTATATACGGAATTTTTTTGCTTCTTCAATTCGTTCTCTCCAGAGCATTAAGGCGAACAGGAAATTTTTCATTTCAAACTCGGCGGATTCAGTGGAACTTGTTCCAAATCGGAACGGAAGGTCATCCGCTAGAAGTGAATAATACTCGACGCATTTAGACATCAAATTGACACAGTAGCCTCCAAAACTGTGTGGGTTGGCGTCTACTCCTATTATCAATTTGCAGCCTTCTTCATCATCGTTGTGAATACCATGCCTGATAAGACCTGTTTGAATGGCTCGTATTTCCTCAACCATGTGATGTTCGTCTATAGAAACCCGTGGGGTGCTTGTAGTCCTCCGATCATCCATTTCAGAGAGAATAGGTGCAGACGGTCTTGATGTTAATTGACCAAATCTTCCATGTGGGTTTTCATATCTGACTTCAATTGATGAATAGCCGTCACCACTACCGTTTTCTCCAGATTCTGAATTTCGTGATGGTGGGCAAAGGCAATTTTTTACAAAATATATTCCAAACAGTAGCAGCATTAGCACTGCAAATCCGAGAGCTGCAAGCAGGAGTATATACATCAAACTCATGGTGAGGTTGCAAGTGGGAACTGGACAAGTCGTTTGTACTTGTAACACTAAAAAAAACCGCACGACAATTCTTATTGCTTAAATCTCTTTCTCCTAGTCGTGAACACCATGCTTACTAAAATTTCACTGATCCGCTGGTATATCACAATTATCCAACTAAAAAGTCAAGACTAAAGTACTAATGAGTCACAATTTCGAGTGAAACGGACGTGAATTCATGAATAGGTATACATGCCAGGGTCATCACTAGATTGTGTTAAATCTCTTGCTTGATTACACGACGAAAACATACATTACGGAAATGCAGATAACACAACATAAAAAATGATGATTTGTGGACAATAACACATATAAAATCTTATCTGACTGAACCCGAGATTTACGACAGCAAATATAAGGGTTAAAATCGATAACAATGAGATAAGCAGCGAGTTTCACTGCTGCATTGCAAAGCTCAGCCAAGCTAGATCTGTAATAAAAATTGATTACAAGCAAACGCGAAATGCCAAATGCAAATACATATATGGCAATTTTCAAATCTATAAATGAATGCAAAGTTTAAACAAATATTGGCAAACTAGTTTCAAACGAAACAGGCTAGACTGCTGTACTGAGGATTTGGTACGTGTAAAGTGCAAACGCAAGCGTAAACAAAGCAGGGATGGCCCAAAACTTAAATAAACATAAAATTGACAATTTATACAAAAATGACACTGACACAAATGATATGAAATGAGACGACTTGTGCTTGTGACTACTACTTAAACAAATAAAATTACGAGTATATTATAATGGTTCAAACAGTTTGATATGCAATTCGTGCCTTTATCATATCTAGCAACGGCAACAGTAACACAAAACTATATAAATATTAAAAGAAGTAAAACTAGAAAATGTTAAACTTAAGCATTTAAAATACGATAAGACCACAAGATAATAACTAAATCTGATCTAATAAATCTAAGGAACACAAAGCAATAAACCAGTTCTAGACTTTATCCTTCACTGCTTTCATCATCGTCCTCTGACTCTGGGGCTTCTTCAATTCTGTCAACATCATCCGCGTTGCCGGACCCATTCCTGGCTCTTCTTGACCGCTTTCGTTCTCTTTCTTTAATTACATTGTCCAGCTCTTCTTTAAAGGTGGACGGACCTGGCTGTTGTGATATTCCATGGCGAGATCGTAGTAGCTTTTTCCTCTCTGATCGATAATCCAATATGCATCTTATAAGAACGAGAAACAGGACGGTCACAGTGGAGCCAACTAATCCAAAGATTAAATATTTTCCAACATTATCCGTTCCAGAAATAACCGGCGAATCCATGGCCATTCTATGACGGTGATGTGATGGTAGGGCGAGGCGAGGGTACGCCAAACAAAATACTCCTCCAGCTCACCAACTGCTGACTAAAACTGTAAAAAACCCCAAAAAAAACTATGAATTAGGCCAAAATTAAATGACAATATCCTACTACGTCAATGATGATGAATGCATGAAACTGGCGTAAATGTTAGTTGGCTTACGGCTGATTACACGAACCCAGATCTGATTAATGAACTGATTCGTTCGTGGTGATTAAAACTGAAAAAATGAAGGACTAAATCTGAAATCCGGGAGCGAAACCTGGCCTGGGTAATGCTGATGAGGGCTTCAAAATATCGGTCCCTGAATGTCAACGGAAAGCTTGACACCTGGTCACTTGTCACCCACCTCCTGCTACAATTAACACACAACAAAAACGCCTGTTTTCACATACATACATCGATCGGGATCATCCGTATTTGATCGTTTTTACACGGGATTTATAATTTCAAATTCAGAGTAGCGTGGCGAACAAGAGGTAAAAAACAATTTTTTACCCTAACGTTTTCGAAACGAACAAGTTGTACAACTTACAAAAAACTTACACACTTACTTAAACTTAGAGTTTTGAACAGTTGTTTTGGGTGGCTTCGTCACTTGAATTAAAACGTTCAAAACGTAAACAAAGCACAAAATCCTGACGAAATTATGAACACACTAGCATAAACAACGAGTAAATAAAATACATAACGCCATAATTCATAATCTCTTTGCGTTGTAAAAAGTAGCCGTGTAGTTGTACATACTTTTATGGCGTGTGACATGACCACATGACTCCCTTGTTCCACTTGTGTTGCATCAGTCAGGCAAAGCGATTCGGATGTTCGTGCCATTGCCATCTGCCCAAGCGGTGCAAATACCCCGACCACTTTACTTCCCTCTGGAACACATAGTTCCACAATTGTTCTGGATGATGGTGGCGGCGGTGAATATACTGGACTGCTGGAGTGCAGTCAGTGCACTACTTCTACTAACCACCACGCACCTTTTTACAGCAAGACTGTGAAATTAAGAACAAAGTCGTTACTGCTTTAACCATGACCGTTTACTGCAACAACGCAACGGAGGCTCACACGTCATTTGGATCTTAAAGTAACATTGACGTGACGTAGATATAATAATATTTTCGATAGCGTTATGCATTGTCATATTTTACTCCATTTACTTCACCATCCATAAATGTTGTGCGACTCGACAATATTTAGACTTTCACTCCTGTTTTGATCATCACATTATCATCATCATCATCACCATTCCATCTGGATTTAGCTGTAAGCGACACCACAGTCCTCTCCTATCCTCGATGCCTGCTGCTGACACCCTATCACCAAGGATGGTTATCAAAACGGGAAAAATGACACCATCTGAGTACGCCATCGAAATAAGTAAGCAACCATATTATTGTCAACTAGAAAAAAATAATATATATCATTGTTATTCTGGCAAGTATCACCATTTGTTTGAGAGAATCATCCACATCCACCCTGCCTCCCTCCTTCTTTTCCACCGTCTCTGATTTTCGACTAACGCATAACATAACGTCCAAAATAATACTTCTTTTTTGGAGGGTAGGGTCGATCTTGATGGGGCTTGTTAGGAAGGAGAGAAGGAAAAAACCCTTAAATAAATATTCCAGTCAGGATCGACAGGGTGAAAAGGAGAGTCGTTTTTGTTACTTTTACCAAATGAATAAAATACTACGTGTGTCCCCAAACTACAGAGTTCTTCTTTTTCCCCTGTTGATCCGCTTTTGCCCTTATGACTCTATTGTAGGAATTTCCAAGGGAAGTTTTATATATTATTGCTCACAACTCCATTGAATGCACCCTCTCCCCTCCCTTCCTACTTAACGAATTCATTTGGCGACGGAGGAGTAGTGTGTGTGGTTGTATCATCCCTCTGCCGACGGATCGCTTTTTCTTCCCGAGTTTTATTTATTTAGCTTGTACACCCTAAGAATTCCCTTCCCGTCGTCATCAAAATGAAGATGATGGTGAGCGTACCCAAAGCACTTTCTATATTTTTACTGTGCTTTTACTGCTTTTTGTTCCAGAGGCAACCTTGATATTCATAAAGCTCTGGGGTTTGCTGGGTTGTTGGAGCAATTCCATTTTGTTTATGCCATTCGACAGGCTCATTTTGTATCACTGGATCCGCCAAAAACCCGGTTTCCAGCTTTCTCGACAATCTCTCCAAACCTTGTTAGGCATAATGATGATGATCACGACGACAAGGAGATAATGGACTTACTCTTTGTCAAAGACAAGAAGACAAGGGAACGGAAGTGTCATTCGTAGTAGTTCATAGTCTTCATTTTACGACAACATGTCGTCGTATAGTCATATTAATGTCAACAAACAACCCGAGGGAAAGTAATCATTCTGGGATTAGAATGTATTCATCATCAGCTTTAACACGTGATTATATATATATCTTTTACTTACGCGTGATCCCAGTCATCGTTTATGGTTCACAAAAATCGAACAAGAAGAAGCTAATAAGCAAATATGGCATCTTCCCCAGAATTTTGATGGTATTTTTGTCGTTTCTTTCTTGCGTTGTTGATAATTTGCCTTTAAAAATTCACAACATGTATGAGTCAGTCAACCCCCTACAGGGTAGTTTTTCTTTTGGGAAGGTGAGCTTATTTAGGTAATTCCAACTGGGAGTTTTGTTTGATTTTAACAAAAAGAACCTGGAGAATGCCACAGGAATCAAATTTTTCTTGTGGGACCAACTCACGGACATATTGGGGTGGTTTTTTTACCAATCGTGAGCTCATGCATTACTTATATGATAAGATAGTAGTATTGGGTTTCCAGTCTCAGAGTGGACATTGCTACCCCAAGTTCAATTTCCTGTGTGCACTACTGTTCAAGTTGGTTTACTAACAAGCCTTATTTTTTCCAGTTTACTTACACTCCAGCAATGACACGAACCTCCGATCATTATTCATTATAATGTATGATCCTTCCTTACTCGCTCTCTCCATATGTCTGCATTCTTGCATTCTTCACGTAACCATTACGTAGTTTTTTTTTCTTCCTTTTCCTACCCTTCAAAATCTAAACGCTTTCAGCATAACAATCTGCCTGGAACCAGCAGCATATTGTATAGCCTTTGTCCAGCCCAAAATTGCTTTTTTTCTGAGGGTGAGGTCAAGTTTCATTTTCTCTTTTTTCCTCCGACAGAAAATGCAATAACTTTTCAAACACAAAGTATTTCCTCCTTTTTAGGGTACATCCAAATGTTGAATTTTACTTTTTTGAAAAGAAAGTTGATTTGACAGTCAAGGAGATATAGAGGATACACAGCACACGACAAAATATTCTGCTTTTAGTGCTCATTCCTTATACATTCCGGAAACAAGACAGAGAAACCACCCGCATTCAGCCATTTGAAATCAACATGTACCCCACTCTGCAGAGGAAAAGGGTAGAAGATAAAAAGTTCCAAAAAATTTCAATACAGCGTGGACCCTCCTTATTTCACATGGGCCAACTCTGAAAAATTTGAAAAGTGCATGCAGGAATTTGGTTACAGGATTCTTGAAATCCTCCAGGCTAAAGTGGAAAACCAGGGGTGCATAACAAATCAAATGGGTAAAGTGGAACAGAGAAAAGTGGAATTGTCGGGTATGTTGTGTGTGTGTGTTGCAGTTAATATAAATTCATCCTTTTAAAAACATTCTCTCTTCCTTCCTCCTTCCTTTCCCCCGTCGTTTTCTAACTACTGCCACTGATCCTGTTTAGATATTCACAATTGGAGGAGAGCTCAGGAAAAGAAGCCGAGAGCGACCATTGCATTGCGTTGCTCGTATAATTCTAGCAGTAGTGGAGGGGTCCATCCAGTTCACTTTTAATTTAAATTGGTGGAGTAGTGCCCTCCTCATGCGGGTGGGTTGAGAGAGAGAGAAAAGTAAATCTCAATTTCATTTATTGAAGTTTTTCTGCTCTCGGGTGGATCTGCTTTCTCACTCTCTTTTACTCGGGTGGGATTCTTGCATATTTACAATATTATGCAAGTTTTATACCAATTTGAGGTCGGGGTTAAGCAAACATCTATCTTACTTTTTCCTCCTCTCTCTCGAATGAATTTTCACGATTACACAGATAGACAGGGCTCACGAATTACTTTGAAAAGTGCAATCATGCACTTTACAGATGACTGGATGGGATAGATACTTTTACTCCAACGCAACCTTTCACACAGCAGCTTTGCTCCAGGCTTGATAACTTTCTAGAGAAATTATGTGGAGAAGTAAAAGAAAACTGGATTTAGTCCCTTCCCCAGCCGTAATCCTGGCGCAAAAATAACTCACAGGATGAACCCTTGAGCGAACGCGCTGGCGAAGATAATAGGATGACTGTGGAAGTATGGATGGATGGGGGTTGCATAAGTAATACAAGATTACGAGAATGCATTAGGGATTTACAGTACAGAAGAGTGCTTTCAAGGAAAAAACGCTTAATTTAATTAAAACAATGTGCTCATTGCACCAAACCTTGGGGAGATTGGAGAGTGGATTGAAGTTCACACCAATGTACACAGGATGAGAATTAAGACCAAGGCGAGAATGCACCGGGCCATGCAATGGTACACACTTTACATGTATTTTACCACCCTAAGATAATATTTGGATAGAATGCAACCTCCAACTCTCAAGTTCTTGTTCTATGTAGTTCCATGTGATGCAGCATGCACACGTTCCAAGCATCAAAGCGGAAAAAATCTCGGAGATACAGAGACTGTCAGTCTCATTTTATAGCAACCACCCCTATTTTATCTCATTGTCACGGAGCCTTCAATTAAAACTTTCCAGGGAAAAATCCCTTAACATTTTTTCCGCCTTCTCTGTATATACTGTATAACTTTAAACTGGAGCGTGAATTCACTTTGCATTTTTGCTTCTCATCCAATTTGGAAGAGAGGGGCTTTCAATCTTCCCTCATTCAATTTAGCCAAACACGTCATAAAGAAGTTTTCCTGGAAATTGTTCAACCTTGTTTTTCATTCAAAGACAAATTCATTCTTTAAAAAAAACATTCCTGACATTTCCCTTCGTTTCTCTTTTATATTTCATTGGTTCCCCGTCCCGGCGTCCTATTAACATGCTAAAAATAATGAGGTTCGTATAATTTACGTAATTCTTATTCCGGTGTGGTAACTCTTAAGTAAAAATGTAAGAAATTATACTGGTTAAGAAAGTGGGGGAACAGGGGAAATTCTAATATTTTTTAATTTTGATGAACGTGGAACACTTTGAAGTAAAAACTTTGGAAAAATTTAAATTTATATCCCTGAAATATACATTTATTAAAAGAAATTATATGAATACAGAATGATACTTTATTATTTAGAAGGACCAAACCCCATTTCCACTTGTGCAGGAGGACTTGTGATGTAGAAGTGTCTCAATTTCATCCTGCTGAAGCAAAAAGCACGACATTTTCATGCATTTGTATGCATGCATGCCCCACACCCTCCCCCGTTTCAACTTTTCTTTTTAAAATACCTACGTATACATTCGAAGTGCAGATATGCACAAAGCAAGCCACTACCGGCACAAGCTTCCCAGAGAATCCCATTCTTTCATTCAAACCGGGGAGGAAAAAAAACTCCTGAGGGGTTGAATGGAATCACTCTCTCGGGTATTTATTTATGACAATGTTTTGTACTTTCCTTTTTGCTCCAAGTCTACTTACCACCACCACACCAAAAATACACTTCTTATTGTTCCTCTCTTCCGACTTGCCTCTTTTACTGTCCCTCTCAATTGCTCCGAGTTGCCATTCATCTGCCACACCACCAAACATTCCTCCTTTGCATTTGTGTACCTCCAAGAAGACTGGTGGTTTCTATCCTTGCCTTGGTTGATGCACACAATGCAATATGGCTCTTATTCTATAATATATAAGTGTATATAGTTTGGTAGAGTGAATCCAAGAAAATCCATGCACCAAAAGCCAAAGCCTGCTGGGGTGAAATATAACAAGGAGCAGCGGGGGTGCTTTGGGGAAAATCCTGCAACAAAAGCAAGTGCAGGACAAACAGTGCATACAATCATGAAGTTTCAAATGCTCCCATTTCGGATTACGATTTATAAGCGTTTTACCCCAATAAAGTTTCGCTGGTGTGTTGTACAGCAGCAGCAGCAGGCAGCAAATGTTTGTTGTGTGTGTTTGTAGTGTGTAGCAATTCAAATCACAATAAAATGTTAGGTAACGCCGTTTCACAGTATAAATCCACCTCGGTTGAGGCTCGAGTGACGTTGAGGAGCTGGAGCTAGATTGCTCATCCAGTATAACCTTGATCTTCCCTTTGGAACCTGTAACGCTTCAGATGGCACGAATAAAAGGGAGAACATATCAGACAAGTTGAAGTCTGGGGATAACTTTTCGTTTCATACGATTCAAGCCAAAGCCAGTGCTACACACACCCGGGCAGTGTCTCCACTTGTTTATTCATTTGTTCCACACTTGACATGCAACCCTCTGCTAAAGCACAATCAAGTTGGAGTTGGAGTTGAAAAAAAGATCAGAGAGCGTATCATATCGTAATGTAATAACAATAAAGAGAGAGAGAGAGAGGGTAGTCCCCAAACTTGCATTCCGAGGATTGCATTTTTCATGGAGACCGTCGTCGTCCCGCTCCCGTATTTACATTTTTTCTGGAAAGGAGAACTTTAGTGCAGCAGCTTTAGATGCCTTTGCTGTTATTCGGGTCTTTATGTCTCAAATAAATGCCAACTTATATGACTCTCTAGTTGAGAAGGTATGTCGACTTTATCAGGCAAGTTCATTGGTCTATACTTCCAGGAAATTGGAATAACAAAAGGGCCCCATGTGAGCTCAGGCAGGCAAAGAAAGCCAAAAAAATGTTTGGGAGTATATGTACACCGAGAAAAGAACTAACTGCTTGTTTTTAGCAGACACCAGTCACACGTTACATTCGTTAGAAGCATACAATATTCTTTTCTAGGTGGTATATAGGCATACATTGATTTGCACTCTCAAAATATCATTATATTCACTAGCTCTGTGAATATGCATGTGAATCCAGTTGGGCATGCACTGATAGTCTTTGTTTGTGTCAAAACACCCACAAAACCTGAACCTTCATTGGTATTCCAACTCCATGCAAATATGCCAGTAAACAACGGGAAACCCCGTGTCTCTACATCTCTTCTGCACGCTTGTTAGCCCGTGTGTTGAGATGAAATCAAGAAAAAAATGTAGAGTCCTCCATTCCACCTCACCGTAAAGCTTTCTAGTGCAATAAACTTGAGAACAATCACAAAGTAAAAAAAGCAGAGAGAGAGAGAGAATCCTTCTTTGGAAAAAAGTTTTTTCACCTTTTTTTCTCTCCTCCTCGACTCGAACGAATGAATATGCATATTTGAGGAGAAAAATGGGCTACCATATGCACACAACTATAATCTCGTCCCTTTTCTCACCAACTCTAACTTAGTCATCCTATCATCATTATTATATGCAATTTAATTCAGCTGTTCGCCTCGCTCGTTTACGGTTAGGCAAACTAGGAGCTCGAACTGCTGCTGGAAAATAGTGGAAGGAACTGGATATATACTCTTTCTCTCTCTCTCTCTCGCACTTCATCGTTTTTCTCACTTTTTATTCTTCACTCCTAACTCTCCTTTGCCCTGAATCAATGAGTTATAGAAGCAAATATATATGGCATGTATTCATCCAACAGAATAATAATGATGATAATAAAGACCCTTTTTTCTTTTCTCCACCTCCTCTCCTCCTTTCGAATTTTCACCCAGGGCTGTAATAAAACGTATGGGGATGGGGATGGGGAGTCTGCTGTCTTCAAAACAAGCTGTTTCACATACGAACGCTTTTACTCCACATTATCATTATTATTATGCATGAACTTTTTCGCCTTCGATCGCTCCCATCATCATCATCATCATCAACAACAAAGAGGGAGTCAGTTTGCAGGACTGAACATCATCGCTCGAGCTCGCGGAGGAGGAAGTGTACACATGCCAGGAAAGTTTTTAAAAGTAACGTTTCATTCCGTATAATAATACGTTTTATGCATTATTATTACAAAAAGGGTAATATAATACAATCATAAGGTCAGCCAGTCTTGTGCTCAAGGCTGCACATGTTTTTTTTTACACTAGGAACATTTTCATGCGTGTCCTTTCCCTGCTTCTTCACCCCAGTCCATTTTGGTTTCAATAATCTTCTCGCTGCTCGTGGCATGCTTTTAGTAGTAGCTAGCTTGTTGCCTGCATATGGCATGGGTTTTCGATCCCACTCCATTTGTTGCTCCATTCAGACTGCTGGCTCGACTGGCGTGTCCTTTATATCAATCAAAAAGGGAGGACAATGGCGTTCCCAAAGCCAAAAAGCGGGATCACCCCCGTTGCGTTGCGAATGCGATTTGTTGCTTTTATACTGAATTGATGATTTCATATCATGCCATGATCCCATATCGAAAGGGACTGTAATATTGTGTGTATGTGTGAGTGTGTGAGTCCGGCCCGGCTGGTCTATTGAACCGACTGGGTGCAGTGCAGTGCTCACAGAATTTTTTTTCTCCCCTTTCTTCTGTTGACTTTGACTGTCAGATTGTTTTGATTAATTAACTCACGCGTATCACATTTTGTCTCCGTTGAAATTACCCTCAAAGCATTTGAACTGATAGGAAAAACTGTTCCAATTTTGTCCCGGGATTAATTCAATGGCCATATTTATAGAATTTATGAATGGCTTGGAGTTTTTTTTTGAAAAAAAAAGTAGAAAAATGGAAAATAATGTGGATCCAATAATAGTCTTATTTTCCTATTATCATCACACTCGCAGACAATTGTCCTTGGCTGAATTACTCTCATTATGAGAATATCACCATTGTGGGAGGACAGCCTAGACCCAAGAAGACCCTATCCTGATTGGATTTATTAATGATATCGCGGGTGGACACCACAGATGTCGTTCAAAAGTAATAATTCAAAAGTCGTAGAATAGCCATTATAACCCAACTGTCTAATGTCTGGGCCTTGGTGACTTGGTCAGAAAGCGTTGTTTGGGAAAAAAGTAGGCTAATTTTTATTCACTAGTTCATATTTCGCTTTGGTGTGGAATGACACGATTATTTTTTTGGGGGTTGGACTTGGACTCCAGCACCCATAGTCCATAGTATACTCTCCACCATGTCGACATTATCAGGTTAATGTCCAGCGACGCAGTGGAGGTAGTAAAACAAAAAAAAGTCCTGTTGGTCTTGAGATAAGACGGCGGTGCGCGGACCAGTCTCCAATCATGCAAAACAAGGTTTCTGGCCGTGGCCCTAGTTCATTTTTTTGGGGAGCCCATAAAAAACTGTGTATGCAGTACTAGTGCGTGGAACGTTTGTTCCAGTCTATGAACGAAGTGAAACAGCAATAAAAGTATAATACATTGCTTTTGTAAATTGATGACAGGTTCTCTTTTACTAAATGGACGACTTCCGCCATTTATATGTAAATCGGATAATAGGATAGATTTTCAAAATCTACAGATTGCTTCCCCACCGTTTTTTTTTCTCGAGTGTTGGGTGCTGTGTACGTTTGTAATGCGAGTTTGTTGTGCAGCAGCAGTTGATTTATATGCACAATTACTCATTTGTCATTTTAAACAGTTAAAAGGTCATAATTAAGTTTTTTTCCCGTTTCCCCCTTTTCCTCCTCGCATCCATAACCATTATCGTAACAGGGTATGACGGAGTGAGCATGCAGCCAGCCAAATGTACTTATCGCATATATTACATGGAATCGAGCATTGCACATTAATGAATGCAAGCATAGGAATAGTATGAACGAACAAATTAATGAGAACTGCGAAGGACAGATTTGTAAAACTTGGGGCAAAATATTAAGCTCACGTTTGTTACGATTGAAACATTTACATTTTATATATCAAACCACCAACTCACAATCAGAGGAGGGAACCTAATTGCAATGGTAGTGCGTATTCATATAACAAAAATAAAATTGTCGTCATCCTGCATCAAAAGTTTTTTTCGACAATCATCTCGCAAATCTCTGGTTTAACATCAATTTTCGGATATTCCACTGCTCGCATTTTATTTTTATCAACATAAGTATATAGCTAGGCATATATAACTGCATCACAAATTACAAATCTTGCCGAGACTTCCGACCTTCCAGAAAGATCAAAGGTGTCAACCAAGTCAATAGTCAAGATCAAGAGTGCGGTCCACCCACAAAGTTTAGTAGTTTCCCTTCCATTTTGCGCGTCTCGTCAAGTGGTTCTTCGCCGGTATACATTCTTGAACAAAAAAGACAAATCCTTCCCTTCCCACCCCGCTGCCTTGAGGCATCATCGTAGTACGCCTTGTTCTTTACACGCACTCCCACATTTTATCATCCTCCCATTCGAAACATTTTACCCAAAAAAAACATTTCCCTTGTCCCATTAACATACACACAGTCAGTTGCTTCCTGGAGTTGGGGCTTGAAGAAAATTCGTGGAACAACAGCAAACATTAGCAACCATCATGCATCATCACACAAGAAATGTGGATAACTCTGCTCTGCTCTGTCTTCTTCTCTTTCTCTCAAGTATCCTGCTGCTTTTCTCTATCCTCTTTCTCTTGTTTCCTTTTTTCCTTCCAGCTCTGCATCTGATTCCGGCAAAGCTCTTGCTACTAATAACTGAAAATACACGGGAGCCCCGCGAAATCCTCCTTGGAAAATGGAAAAGGAGAGCGAAAATCATTTCACCCGGAAAATCAGCATCATCATCACCAAGCTCCTTCCAAACAAAGCTTTTCCCGTCATTATGCACTCGCGTCTTGATATTTATAAAGGAGTAGTGGGGCCGCGCCGACTGCCGACATGGACATGTATATCATATCAAAACATATAGTCAGTCTCATTCATGTATATCCAGGTACAAAGCTCTCTCTATGCACCGCCTAATCCTCCGAAACAACGTGGAAATCCTTTTCTGAATGCAAGTCCATACGCAACTTGTTTTTTTTACTCTGCTCTGCTTTCTTGGATCACGTAAAAATTTTCCCGTGGAAGCCCAACAGGACATGACATAATAAAGCAAGTTTTATTTCCCCCACTATAATTTAGTCATTTGTTGAGTGAGAGAGAAAAAAACAAGACTATCATGAAAGCAGAGGCATTAACACTGCCCCACAATAGCATTGTTTCTCTTGTTGCGCCCTTCCAAAATTGTCTGTTTTTCCACTCCCGTGAGGTACTACTCCATGTGTGTGCATTGTGAAATAGGATGGAAAGTCTGAGAAAAAACATGATATTATTACAGTTTTTGCATATAAGTCTGTCCGCCGGGTCGTTTACTTTTTGTTGTGGCCGATGAGCACACGGTGTGTGACGGCGGCAGAAATTGCACTAAATTTTCTTGTGATTTTTTGGTTTCCCTTTTGTCCCCTGGTCTCCGTCTCCGACTTGCTGGAAGACTACTTGCTGGGTTGGTTTTTTTATTCTTTACTCTACTTTTCGTCGGTTTCCTCCAGGAGGTAGAAATTTATATATATGCAGACTCCTTGTTGTAATGTTATGCATTTTCACTTGAATGGAATGGGATGCACGTAAGTAAACTTTGAGGATGAGGCAAAAAAAAGTTTTTCATTTTTTCCTGTTGTTGTTCTCTGTGTGTGTGTGTGTGTGTGTTGGTTGATGGAAGTGAAAAAGTTTTTTTTTTACTCAGTTGATTCCTCCTTTTTTTCCTCCTCTTCATACCCAGCCACTTTTTCGAGAACTGGAGTGCGGGACTTGGAGAGCTAGTGTAAGCAAGGAATGGCAACAAATTCTTTTGTGAATTGGCTCCGACTCGGGAGAAAACACAAGAATGTAGCCATGTTCGAATGGAGAGTTCCCACTCAAATTCTGGCAAGGGCTTTTCCTTTTGTGCAGGGCAACTCTCGGGCAGAAGAATACGGAGGGAGCACGTAAAACTGGGAAAATTTCCCTGTAGCACTTCCCGATTGGGATCTCTCTCCTCTTGGCTCTTTTCCTCGGCAAGTTTGGTTCCAGGAGAGTGAGTCGATCTTGTTTAGTTCACTGGTTGATGTGCTCCTGTGATGATGGCTTCAGCCGTGGGTCTCTCTCCAGATATATCCAAGTGGGACTGTGTGTGCGGGACCTCGAGTGTCTCGAGTGATTACAACTTTACAACGTTACCCGTTACATAAACATAATATACGCAAAAATGTGTTTGAACTGTGTACTGGAATGCGAATAATGTGCAGAGTTAAATGCTGTTATTAGAAATTATTACCTGCCGTAACTGTTATTTAAAAACAGGTTTGCATTCTCGGTGATAGCTATCGATATAACAAAAGGAATGTGGAAAAATTAGTAAAGTTGCTAGTAGGGTAATTCATTCGATGTTAGCAACTTCACTCGTTTTGTGACTAGCAGTGAAAGTAACACCAGTGAATTACATGTTATGAGCAGTATTTAAAGGTAAGAACTCAGTACAATTCTTATGACCTGAGATGTTAATTAACCAGATGTATTTTTTAATATCCGATAACAACTTCAAAGTTTACCATATTGCACACACGTGTCATATGCACGAAAAAATATCCAAATTTTCAGGTTAATATTATTGCTATCGTCCGCATCGCCTATAATTACGATAGTCTCACATTAACCCAAAGTAGCTTCCAAAGCAATGCCATGCTATTTGTGATTGTTTACTTTACTCCATCACCAAGTCCGCAGCAACTCCTTTCTGCAGAGTCGCCTTATAATCAACCATCAAAAAATTAAGTCTCCCTATATTAGATTAGTGCGGTAGCCAGAAACTTTCCAAACTTCCTCCTCCTCCCTCCATTATTCCCATATTCTGCAAAACCTTGACAAGTCTTCATGCCACTTCCCTCCTCCTCCTCCTCCCTTACCCTCCCCTCCCTCCGTGTAGCACAAATACTTAAAACACGAAAAGCAAAACTTTGACAAAATCTTGTTATTTCTAGGTAGGGAGAAAACCCATTCGTGTTTCACCAAACTTTTTTTGTGCTTCATCACTCAACTCTTGTTTTTCTACTGTCGTTTGTCCCTCCACTCTGGGGTAATTCCCTTATCCAATCAAATCACATCATTCATTTTCATAATCATCAAAGTAACTGAAAACAAAAGTCCTTTTTGCTGTGAGACCTAAGCTTGGTAAGCGCACGGAAAATTTACATGTTTAAGAACCCAGAGAAAAGGGGTATGGTATGCGGGTGCATTGGGAGCAGATGGATAATTTCCCATAATCTGCCTCTGTTGTATATATATATATATATATCTTGAGCACACAAAGAAAAATGTATATATGTCTTAGGCACCCCGCCGCTACTTTTCACCCAGCACCCAATTTTTTTTTCTTCTTCTCTCCAACGGCCCACATTTGTTCAAATATCATTACCATACATTATTGTACTATTTTAAGGGCATTTCCCCAACTCCAACTGTTATTGTTAGCCAGAGCCAGAGAGAGCCAGCCCAGTAGTTTTTTCCCTCGTCAAACACCAATTTTCTCCAACTGGACAAAACAACACAAAGTGTGCTATTTCTTTCCTTTTGTCCCGGTATTACGTACGTACGTATAGTACTCGAGGTTCCACTTAAGAAAAAAGCACACAATTTTCCAAAGTATCCAAAAGAGCCTTGCCTCCGCAGGCAGACCCAGTTCCCCGCTAATATTCCGAAATGAGGGAAACGCTCATTGGATTTGGAAAAATGAATAATATAACAACTCTCTGGAATCCGCTTAGCTCCGTTGTTGACAATTCTGTAACAAGTTTACCTCCTTGGTTTTTTATATACACTTTTCGTCTCAATAACGCTCCGTTTTTATGGTACGCATTGCATTAGTGAAAGCACCCCGTCCGCCTTCCCCTGACATAATTATTATTATTACTTACTTTACTTTTATACTCTTGCTCTAAGCACCAGATTGAAATGTGAAGAACAAAAGTGAAAATAAACCAGCGGCTCAACTTCCTCCTTCTTCCCTTTTGCTGCACTACTTTCTCTGTGTCAGCAAATCCACTGCCACCACCATGCCACTAGCAAAAAGCAAACTCGTCTCCAACTTTTTTTCCCACTGATTGTGAGAGCAACAGTAAAGTCAGACGGCATATGCATAAACGAAAGTATAATATATATATCTGGGTTTGAGTTGGGGACTTCCCCACAAGAAGAAAAAAAAGTACAAAAGGAGAAGAAAAAAAATTCCATAATCCTATTACACACTCTATTTGCGTTGATTCCTCACATCGTCACAAAGTGCCATAGCTTCCAGGAAAATCCCAACTTTTCCCCCTAATGCCATACATCTTTACTCGTTCGATACCCTCTCAGTCAGTCAGTATATATTCCTGATTTCATGCTAAATCTGAGCTCACTCACGAATGGCGATATAGGTAGAGTAGATTCCTTTTCTCTTGATCATCAATAATACGTAATTCAGAGGCGGATACCTACCAAAATATCATATCCTTAATACCATCCATCCAACTTTTTTCTTCCTGTTTGATTTTTACTTAAGCCTTGTGTAACATACTCCGCGATTCTCGCCAGCTTAACCCCCCAACCCAAATACCAAACTTGCCACAGAGAAAAAAGAAGAAAATCCGTAATCCTTTCTTTTTTTTCGTTGACTCCCATTACGTGAGCCTGTTACAATCAGATCCCAAATTGAAACAAAAGTATTACATTTCCCCCGACCCCCCCCCACCTCCCCCACCCCGACAGAAGTATATGAAAAAAGCATTTTTTGGTCCACTTTTTTTTATATCATTCTCCTCTCTGTTGCACTTTTTTTATCGTGGCAAACCGAGAGAAATATGGAGTAAACCCACACACTTTATGTGTCTTCTCGAGAAGAAAAAATTATTATTACTCTTGCTCCATCAGAGGACATTTTTGTAGTGTATAATTTTCTTGGGTTGTTTACCAAAAAGAGAGAGAGAGAAGAGTAGTAAAAAAGATGAAAGAAAAACACCCTCCCTCCACCACTCCTCAGTTGTCCACTTCCATTTACATTTTTTTCGGTGCTCCTACAGTAGTATTTTTTATCGTTTTCATGCCCCCACTTTTTAGCCTCAAGTCCTATTTTGTCACTGTTTTCCCTCTCAGTTATCCTCATTCCAAGTGTATTTGCGCTCTCCAACCCGACATAAAAAAGGATACTTAGCCACACTAGTTTACAATGCAATTCCCTCCATGATGCTGTGGAGTGGAGTATAGTGCACCCTGGAAAAACATTAAGTACTCTTGAAAACTGGCTCTCTAGAAAAAAAACTCTATACAATATGGAGATTTTTTTTGGGGAGTATGTGGTGCCCTTTGTGCACCCAGGCTCAAGTGCTATTAGCATTCCTATTATGAATCTATATTGTAATCCTCGTATGAAAAAATAAATGTTCAATCCGGTGGTAAACACCACGCACTTTTTTCCCTTCTTCCAACTGACCAACTGATGCTTCCCATAAAACATGATGGTTTTTGCATGCACCACTACTTACCGTAAATGCCTTTTATGTCCCTTTGTATCCACGTGGGAAATCCCATCTTTTTCTACTTCACATTCATAATCCGTAATCTTTCAAGAAAAATCTTGAAACCACCATACACCATTCCGGTTGAAATACCAAAAGGGTTTACACACATGCATGCTTATATGTATTATATGTATTTTTTGTAAAGCTCACAACGCATTTTTATTGATTGCCCAGGCCACACAAGGGCCATTTTTAGTTATGACCGGCCGGCAACCAAAAACTGTGTGTGTAGTTTGCAGAGAGAGAGAGAGAGAGAGTAATCATATCGCGGGGCTCTTTTGTCTGCTGACGTTCACTTTTCCTCGTGTTTGATGCCTTCTTCTACCAATATTACATTATAGTCCATCACGAACTCCAAGGAACTCAGCAGACACCGGGGTCATTTGTATTTTACAATGGTTGCATGTCTAGCAGAAACGCTATGTTTTTGGTTGTAGTCATCTATCAAAAAATTGATTTGACATTGTCAGGCTAGAAAGCAGGGCTCATACCGAAAAAAAGAGCTGACTTCAGCTCCTTCAACCTTCTTACTACTTTTCTTGAAGAAAACGAGGGGAAAATGCTGATATTATGGGATATGTACAGGATTTTACTACGTGCGCCGTCCGTGGTTGTATCGATGAAACTGATTTCTTGTGGAGAGAAACACATATTATTCCTATAACGCAAAAACTGTCTACGTTTTTCCTTTGTTGTTCCCTCCCGAAATACAATATAGAATATCCATTAGGCGTCCGAGAGAAAAATACAATTTTTTTGGAGGGTGAGCCCAGTCCTGCCAAAAGTTTAACGGGAGGAGAGGTTAGCCTGCCCTGGTTTTTTCCGCGTGCTGGGAAAACTAATATAATTTGTCATGCATAGTTCTACATCTACACACATTCCGAAAAACAGGGAGCGGGACACACGGACACCTTGTTCACTTACTTGTATAGTGTTTAATGCTCTTCTATACTCACTCACTACTACTACACACTACTACACACATTGTTTGTTTTCAGGAATTCGACTTTTGACGCAATTTGGTCCGAAGAAGAAAAAAACAGAGAAAAAGGAGAAACAGAACAGAGTGATTTTTTTTGTTCTTCTCTTCTCTCTCATGTTCTCAGCATAACATGTTAAGTAACGCAAACGTAATAATCCACCTATTTCACATATTTTTTTACTAGCACTTAAGCTGTAAATACATAACGGGCAATCTGGATGGTGTTAAAAAGTAGTCCAAGTATATACATTAAATATACAACCCTGAGCCAAAAAAATACCCTGGAGCAAATATGCTTTTTTTATTCCCCTTTAAGTACACCAAGTGAGATTGCCATATGCATTTTGAACTGATAACGTTATCCAACCGCCCATTTTAAGCCGAGTTAAAAAAAAACTGCAATCCTAACGTTACTATGTACTTTCTGAAGAAAAAATTTTCCATTCTCCGTGTCCAGCAATTGTCGAGGAATTACCAGAAACTGTGTGTAGCGCTCAAGTTAGCGCTAAAGTTGTAAAAAACACTCCATTCCAGTTTGAACTTAGGGATTTTTTTGGGGGGCTGGAAGAAAATGGTGACTGGAAGAATAAAAAAAACTACTCCGTGGTGAATTGTACACTAGTCTTTTTTCCTGCAGACCTCTAGGGAAACTAGCTCATGTTGTACTCCCTGTAGTTTAGGCTGGAATTTTTTATGCATTTAGACTACCAGCAGCGGTATACAGAGGGCTTTTGTGTATGTCAACAAAAAAGTCCTATATTTTCTAGTCTGAAAATCGACTGGACAGTACTACTGCTAGGCGTTTTTTCCTCCAGGCCAGAAAACTCACTTGGTTGACTACTGACTACTGTTTCACAATACGGGACTAATAATGAATGAAAAAGCTGGAGGACTGACTGCATGCAACGGGAAATGGCCTGGGTTTGTTGAGCTCTTCCTATTTTTATTATATATTCATAGAAAATCTCGCCAAGAGAGATAAGGACTGTGTGTTACACTGTATATTGCCTGCTGGTTTTTACGGACTTGCTTGGACTTTTGTTTGTAGCAAAAAAAAATATTCAGTAGTAAACAAACTATTAAGTTGTATATACACTCTGACGACTCCATGGGCTTGTTTCAATATATAGTTTAATTTTCTTTAAAAATCTTGCTGACTCGACTTTCTCCAACACTTGCAAATTACGAATTTAAACGTGGGGGAAAGTGGCTTGAAAACAAAAAATGAAAATTTGGGTGTACGTATATATATATATACTCGTTACACACAACAATTTTCTTTTGCTTTTTTGGTTTCTCAGCCTTAAACTCATAGCGTTCTGGTTCTTCGCTTCACTTGCTCCGTATTTTCCTTCTCTGAAATGCGTGAGTGGATCTGTGTACTCACTAAGGCTTAAAATGGGAATTTAAACGCATCCCAACCAACCATTTTTTTTGAAGCTCGAGTTCCCCAAAGTAAACGGCACTCTCTCCCCCTTGTTACTTCTCTTCACTCGCGTTTTTTTCTTCCTCTCTTTCCTCTTTTGATATCAGCCCGTTTATCCATAAGATGCTTTGCAATTTGTACGTATTCCTTCATACTCTTCAAAAAGGAAAAGTCAAGAGTAATAAGCAGAGTGGAGGCTATATATGGTAAAATGGAGGAGGAGATGCGGAGCCAAATCAGATTAAATGTCTGCCTCTCTCCACCACCACTCTTTTCTTTGTATGTACAAAAAATTATAAAAAAGGAGAAAACGCTGAGTGGAGGAATGTTGTGTTCATGGATGTATATGTATGTGTAGGTGGCTCACAAGAATTTTTCTTTTTGTGTGCATGACTCTTTATGATGCTTAGAAAATGAGAGGAATGAGGAGAAAAAGTTAATATATGTAAAAACAGAAAATGCAAAATGAGTTCTTTGGCGACAAGGATAATAATAGTGGGCAAACGATCTTCTGTCATATATCCTCCTTACATGTCTTTTCCTGTATTATTAGTGATATCAAAAAAATCACAGAAAATGCTCCCTTCCTTTGTTTCATTGAGTGACAGCGCGCAAAAAAGTCTTGTGAAGTATGGGGCTGCAACTCTGTAGTAAGTAATATGCCGCTGCAATGTGGGGAAAAGCTGAGAAATTGACTTGAAAGAGCAAAAAAAAAGAGAAATGTGCTGTGCACACTTTTGAAAGCTTGATGTGATGGAGAAATGTAGTTTCCCCATTCATTATTTACATTTTTTGTTCTCAAAGACAAAAAAAATGTAGATCCATATCCCTGATATATTTTTTGTGGGTTTTCGCTTGGGGAATTTAGTTCCTTATGCAAATTCAAGGAGACTGTGGATGTATGTAAAACAAAAAAATATGAGGAGCATGAAGTTTATATAAATGAGGAGCCAAATGGAAAGTGACGTTCATCTTGTTTGCGACTGTGTGAATATCAAGAAAAAAATGTGTGTACCCGAGACTGCCAAGGCGCCTATTACAAGGGAACATGATCGACGAACGGATAACGCATAAAGTTATCGTGTACTACGCGACTAGGAGGTTGACATGAACGGGAGTTTTTTTCTGTCATGCATCACATGCTATCCGCCAGCCTCACTCCCGTCGATTGAACGACAAGGGAATGATATGCATGTGATAGGACTCATTTGGAGTAGACAAAATCTTGGAGAAAGAAAATGCTGCCGTGAAAGCCGTCGCCCAACTCACTGAGCTTGGAAACTAGCGGCGAAGAGAAAAAAAACTTCCTGCAAAAAAGAAGGGATTCCAGGATTTTCGTGTTTTTTTTCTCTTAAGAAAAGTATTGGATCTTGTTTGGTATGCACGAGAGTATTATTCTTTTTGTCGCATACCTCCTCGCTCGCGCCACTAGGCTCTGGAAAAAATGTAATGTAATGAAGTTGTGACTAGGCGTGGGGAACTGGCGGCGTGCTAATATGCACAAGTATCCTCTTCCTGACATTTCTGACATGGGACATGATTATGATTAGAAGTAGTGGTTGCTAGTGGTGGTGGAGGAGTCGGGACTTGTTTCATGGAGTTGGACACGGTGACACGGGATTCTTTCTGGCTATAAGCTGCTGGGTGTCATTACAAGAAAAAAATACGAATATTCGGAAGGCTCACGATCACTAATAATGCACTGGAGTTGGAAAATGAGTTTTTAAAAAATGTAATGCAGTTGGGAAGAGAAAGAGAGGATACAGAAAATACGCCATTTTGCATAAAAGTCATGGGCGACAGGGAACGTAATGAGTTGTGATGGGGGTGGTGCGCTGTGCTGTATGCACCCAGTAAAATATGAATATGCTCCAGTTTCGTAGGAAAATCCATTTTTCAAGTAATAAGCTTGGAGGAGGCTCCTCATCGTAATGGTGAAAAGAAATTGCAATATTTTTCATTCTGTAAAAATGTGTAATCCATATACCTATTGCAAATGTGAAAGGGGCGGTTGGGAAAGAAATTTTAATAAGAGTGAAATATTGTTGTTTCAATTGGTGTATGGGAAAGCGGATGCAGAGTTGATTAATGGGAGGAGATACAGATCTTCTTGGATAGGTGATTTTGGTCGGTATTTTGTCTTAGTCAAAAAAAATGCAACTTTATGAATATGCTCCAGTTTCGTAGTAAAATCCATTTTTCAAGTAATAGGGCTTGGAGGAGGCTCCTCATCGTAATGGTGAAAAGAAATTGCAATATTTTTCAGTCTGCAAAAATGTGTAATCCATATATTGCAAATGTGAAAGGGGCTGGGAAAAATATTTTAATAAGAAAGTGAAATATTGTAGTTTCAATTGGTGTATGGGAAAGTGGATGCAGAGTTGATTCATGGGAGGAGATACACATCTTGGAGAGAAATTTTCTTGGAGAGGTGATTTTTTGTGGGTGTTTTTATGTCAAAAAATGCAATTTTGAAATTTGGGAAAATGCATTGACTGCAATGTTTAAGTAAAACGCCTGTTATAATTATAAGTTATGAGCGCTGGTAGATGAGTTTGATCACACATCGAATATGTGGAGATATACGAATAAGATTTGGTTGACAAAAGGCTAAAACCAGGAGTGAACCCGAGTCCATTCGTGTTTCGTGCTATTTACGCTCTTCAAATTTTTTAGACAGCAAATCAAGTATCCAATATGCCATAAACATACACACTCTGTATTGACATTAAAAAGACAGTTTCACGCCCCGCACACCAGTGGAGCTCCTCATGTCACCACTCCAACACTTTTAATATGCACGTCCCACCCAACTCGACTTTTTTTCTGAATCTTTCGCATCTTTTTTCTATTTTTGTTGACTACATAACTCGCCAGCGTTTCCTTATCCTTCGTGTCCGACGCCCTCAAGTCTCCC
>JAANSN010001152.1:0-37895 GCA_036850665.1 Dicranocentrus wangi | reverse complement strand
AATCGAAACCGTCGCGTCGTGAATGTCATGAACAATCTATAAAAAAATATTTCTACGCTGCACAGCAGTGGCGACTAATAGACATGTCATGAGAGAATTTCTGTGCCGGCGGATTGAGAGAAAAAAAATATATCCGTCAAAGAGTTGCGTATACTTGGTGGTGGTGATGATGGTGATGATGCGGAGATCATCATTACGACGACGACTTTACGAGCGATGATGTTTTCACTGGGTTGCTGCAGTTTTTCAGTTATAATTTAATTATTTAAACGTATTGTGTATTTTTTCTTGTGATGGGAAAATGCTTTGAGAATTGCATAAGTCTTATTCATCCTTTCTGTGTCTGATTCATTAACTTCTTATTGGGCGCAGGGAGGGGGTCACAACTCTTTTTAGAGAAGCCTCAATGGTATCTTCTGGTACACGATCCTCCGGCTCCTTTCGTCACCAAAACTGACATCAGTTCGTGCAGTTTATTCTCTGAATGAAATCCGAGAATGGTTTTCACCAGTAATGATGATCCTTTTTTCCCCGTATATTACGATCATCATCATCATCATCATCATCATCACATTCACACGGTATATTTTTGACTGCAAAAGTGGAGAAATATAATATATGGAGATAATAATAAATAAATGTGTGTGCAGGCAGGCTTGATGATTGTGCCATTCCTGTTTCCTTGAATAATGAATTCAACCATGGCATGGCATGATGATTGTCACTTTGCTCGTTCGTGATGTTTGTAATAATCTCGATTTGAAAGGAGTCTTTGCTCTTCTCCTCCATTTTCAATTTTGCATAAGAAAGAATGCCGGATTAAGTATGTGTACAAAAGTTGGTTTGTGGGTACACAAGCAAAAGCGTTATGATGATTATGATGACGGGATTATGCATAATATTATTATTATTATTATTATTATTATTCCGTGTGTTTTTTTTTCTATCTTGAATTTCCTCTTAGGATACTGTGTTCTGGACGGTACAGTTTACGCTGAAGGCTCTGCCATGCGGTCATCGACTCTGTGCCAATATTGTTTTTGTATTCGAGGTGAGATGAAATGCTCCAGCCCTCAATGTGTCATCCCACTGAAAGGTTGCAAACCCAGGTTTAGGTCTTACGCCTGTTGTCCGACTAACTACGATTGTGGTAAGTGCAACGTGATGTGATGTGATATGATATGATACCGATAGTCCGCCGTGATGAACCTCAATAACCGCAATAATTACTGGCTTTTCTGCTGAATTGGCAAAAGATGGGATATTTTTTTATCAAGGGGGAGAATAAATGGGGAGATGATATATGGGAATGCAAATTAGGAGCAGAGTGGGCTGACCCGAGTGATTTTGTTTTGAAGCAAAACCTTTTTTTTGTGTGTGAAGAGAGATTGAAAGGGAGATAGCATTAGGGTGATGGGCGATAGTCGTCGTGGGATGCGAACGGTTTTGATTATTATTATGACTGACCATGTTTGAATTTATTGTCTGATTTAATCAACACAGGTCAGTCCAACGAGACTGCGGTGCTGAAGACGATCCCGAGTTCAACGCAAGTGCCGCAATTTTTGAAGGGATGCCTTGTCAATAATCAATTTGTCCCGGAAGGGGAGCCTGTTCTTCCTGTGCAAATTGCAGGGCCTGGGGTGGTGGCAAACTTGAGCTCGCCAACGAATGTCTGCCAAACGTGCTTTTGCATGGGAGGGGTAGTTCATTGTAGGCCGTTGGAATGTGACAAGCCGATTGATGGCTGTAAACCAATTAAAGAGGATGGACATTGCTGTCCAGACCGATACGATTGTACAAAAGAGCCACAGGATCCCGGTTCCTCCACTACGCCACCACCACCACCACCGCTAACTGCGTTCTCGCCGACAACCTCAAAGCCAGTCATCATGTCGTCAACATCATCATCGTCGTCGTCGTCATCATCAGCCCCTCCGCAAGAATTGGTTACGTGGAGAACCAGCAAACAAACGGATCCGGCGATGTCGGTAACAACAACAACTATGAGAATAACTGCACCACCGGTGGTGACGGAAGAGGTGGATGTGACCACAAGCGCTGATGATTCGTTTGAGAGGGTGGCTGCAATTGTAAAGTCTACTAGAAATCATTTGATTGAACTTTGATAAACTGTGTGTTAATCTTTTCATGAATGAATGATAAATGAGAAGGCATATTTTTCCGTGAATTCCCAGATAAGTTCCTCATCTGAAGAGGCTAGCTCCGTCCTTCCTCCGATCAAAAGGGCTCGCATAAGTTCAACAACTGTTGGAGGATTCAAGAATCGCTCTGATTTGGGGAGTAGAGAAGAGCGGAGGAGCAAGGATGCTGACGAATTGACGCGAAAGCAGTCTACAGAGGATGACGAAAAGGATGACATGAACTTTCCCGTGTTTGACACAACAGTGTCATTCGATGAACTTGGCGTTGCGGTTACTACTTTTGATGGTAAAACACATTTCCAAAAGTTAATAGTAATAATAAATTAGGTGCGACATTATTATTATTGACAATCAATTAGTGGAAGATAATTTAACATAATTTTGCAAAATTAGATTCAACTGGGGCATCCACCACGTACGAAACCGAACCAGAGATCAGCGTTGAAATGGACAGTACGCCAGAGAGCATTTCACGACTTGACAATCCAACCGAGAACTATATTCTTGAAGAGGAGCACGTCGAAACAACGGTTCAGTCTTTAAACGACGAGAGCAGCCAGTTCATCAGTGTGGAGAATGGAAGTACGGACAAGTCCACCTTGGAGGTGGAGTCAACTGAGAGTAGTAGTCGCTCTCCCACTCCGACGACTAGTTTCCCCCTGGAAATGATGTCATCCGAGGTTAGCTCGACGAAGCAAACAGCAGAGTTGCCATCTACGACACTGTCAACGTTGGCTTCGCTGCTCCCTGAGACAAGTTCAACCGCCCATTCCTCTTCCGTCGGAGGTTTGGAGTTTATCCCGTTTGGTGTTGAAGACGCGGTGTTACCAACCAGCAATGAAACCATTGTACCATTATTCCCAGAAGACCGAGTTGTAAATGGGATCGAGTCAAGAGTTCCAATTAAACCGGACGCCAACACTGCTGCTGAACCAGAGAGCCCTTCACATGAAGCAAACAATAATGTCTCTCTGTTGAAACCCCTAGAATTAAAGTTTATCAACGGAACTGAAGCATCCCACATTGTGTCCGAGGGATCATCCCAAGAAGTGGAGGGTTTGGAAGATGTGCTTCCCATTTTAGTTGAAAAGGAGGAGGAGGAGGAGCCACCTCAGCCAAACAATTCCCGTCCACTAGCTCCCATCTCCACAAGTCTCTACAGTAATGGATACTATCCACACGGAGGCATAATTAAGGACGATGGGCCAGCCGACGAACTGATAATTCAAGATGGACAACTTGATGACAAAGAAGCTGACGCGACAAAAACTCTGGAAAACGATGAGTTTGACAAAATCCCGTCGTTTAGTTTGGACCTACATTCAAAGCCCCATGTTAGCCGTGTTCCTACTACCGTTGCGACCGCAAAGCCCACCTCACCATCAATGACGACAAAACGACCTGAGCAGCCGTTAAAGTCGATTAGCTCAATCGACAAATTCATCCCGTCCTACTCTCCAGCGACAGTTCAGCAGCAGGGTAATCCTCCCCCAATTGCAAATCCATCTAGGACCTATTCGAAATTTGGAATGCAGGATTCCCCCTTGTATCGCATAGACCACAGCGCAGTCGACGGGTTCAGTCACACAGCTGGTCCACCCCTGTATCACCACCGGTATTACAACGAGCCGGAGGAGATTCCCACCTCCCGCAACAAAAACACGTACAACTATTACACCCCCTCAGAACAACACAAACAACGACCTGGTCAAGGGGTAGGCACATTGCCACAGCTCTACAAAAATAATCAATTCTTCTACGAAGACTCCTCCGCCGCGTTGGACAGTTATGAAGACTACGACTCCTACATTCAAACTACTGCCAACGGGATCTCCTCTACTCCGGTCAGTGCAGGGCCCAAGTTTAACCCCACCACCCCTCGAGCCAGTCCGCCGCCGGTCGACTATCCTCCTCAGCAATTTTTAGGGGAGCGAGTACGTCTACCAAGCTACAATCAACAACGAGCCACCTCCACCCCAAAATACAAGTACGCATATATCAACAACAGACCTTCGGTCCAAAGCAGGCTAACCACGGAGCGGACAACAACTCCAGGAGACCACAAACCCCACCACGCCCCCTTCCCCTTCAATCTCCCGAAACGGCAGGACAACCTGTACAACCTGGGAATCAAGCTGAGCGGGTGTAACGTCGTAGGGAAAATGTACTCTGTCGGGGACATCATTGAAGAGTTATCCTCCGCCTGTGTTAAATGCATGTGTTCCGACATTGGCGTCCACTGCGGAGAGCTGAAGTGCTGAGCAGCATGCAGCAGCGGTCAAATATTTACACCATTCCTGCGTAGTAGCCAGCCAGTTTTGCTAGACATGATAATGTCTCCGATTCTCTTTGTTTTTACAAAAATAAGACGTACATACATAAAATATTACAACATATTTGTTATAGGCTTCTTCCGTTACCTGTTCCCCTTTTTAAACTTCGATTCATTAGATTCATTTTCTCCTCTCCTTTTTTTGGTGTATTTTTCCTATTCTCAGCGGGCTCAGGGGTATATTTATATGGAGGACATGGGGGTAGTTTTTTTTTTGTTTAC
Source organism: Dicranocentrus wangi (assembly GCA_036850665.1). NCBI lineage: Eukaryota > Metazoa > Arthropoda > Collembola > Entomobryomorpha > Entomobryidae > Dicranocentrus > Dicranocentrus wangi. The sequence goes on along the minus strand of JAANSN010001152.1, from coordinate 33,176 downwards.
ATAAGTAAATTCTAGTGATTTTCCACATCACCGGTTCTATCATGTCATGTTAAGATGCAATTTGGCTAGACATCAATGCAGCCAGGGTGTGACTTTCATTATGATTTCCAGGGGGTTGCAAATATACATATATGTTACCTTTTATTATTGTATTTATTCGTTGTCATTGTTTATGTTGAGTCGTTAAGTTTTAGTAGTTAAGATTTCAGCACCATCATCACCACCCGCTTTACAAAAACAGCGAGTGACAATCGTTTATTTCTCGCGAGTGGGTGAACATTTAGGTATTCCAATACAGGTTTTTTTTTAAAAAAAATATATAGTTACCGAAAAGCAAAACCGACATGTGTACTCATAGTAGAGTAGTTACTCATGCCAACTATGTCTAGTTGTGTCAGTAGGCTTAGAAAACTTACTTTAGAGATTGTTAATTATTAGTAGGTGTATTAAAATAAAATAAAAATATCATGAGAAAAGGATGACGGAAGGAAAAATTGATGTAGAACCGTGTCATATTTTTAAAAAGTTCCTCAATGAGTAGTAGTACATGTGCCTTAAAATTGTTGTCGCGTTTTGTGCCTCAGTAAGCAGTAATTATTTTCCGGCAGAATAAAACTTGAAATATATTAACAAAATTATTAGCCTGACTGTCCACTTTATTTAATCCGCCCAGAAAAAACCTAAATTCTGAGATCGATGATAGATATACGGATATACCTATGCTATGAAAAAGAAACCCCACACGCCAGCACGTATAGGTTGTGTTAAGCGACGCACGACATGGCTTCATTTCTAAAGTCTGACATGAGTCTGGCCGCTTGCGGCCACTGTCAAGGTTTCAGGCAATGCAGCAGGTTATCACACCATGCAATATTAGACTCTCTCATCAGTCATGAATGACAAAACTACACCATTAAATATTATAATGCACTTCCTATAAGCTGCAGCTCTAAATAAAAACCCTTATTCCCCCTTGTTGCCACCTGAGGATTCAGATTCAAAAGTTCATTTTCCCGTATTTTTTTAATCTATAATACTTTGTCTGCTCCGAACCAGACAAGTTGTAACTTTCCGTAGCAGCGTAGGTCCAAGATACTTACTGATTCCTTCAAAAGTTCTTTCTATAATGGAGCTTCATTCAGAGGAGTTAAGAGATGTATTTACTATGCACGAGGTGCACCAGCAACAGGAACAGAATGAACTCACCAACCTCCTCAACTCACCATCAAATCAACCCTTGATGCAATTGGCTGGCAACAATGAGTGTGCATGTGATTGTCTGATGATCGCCAAATTGCAACGCGTGTACAAGCTCTCTGACTCTGACAAGAAGCTTCTCAAACCAAATCAATGATGATTATTATATACATTGTTGCAGATTATTATTACGACGAGGATACGTTACATTGTATCAAAGTTACATTACAGAAGAGTACTGCAGTTTTCTTTGCGAACCACATTTTGTCATTCGAGAGTGCGGAGGGGAAGTGATGATGTGATGATTAGGGAAACCAGAAAAATCAAGTAAGATCTTCAAGGCAACGTTAAGCAATCTTTTATATAGAGAATGTCAAAACCTCTTTCCTTCCTTTCCTGCAATATCGCAAATACTTGTATGATATATATTTATCCTATCTGTTTTTTATATGGTTTTACATGCACTACATTTGCATTGCATTATAATTTAAGTAACTGATGAATATACGGGAATATGGGAAATGCATGCAACAACCATTGTTCAATCGTAAATAATAATTATATTGGTAGCTCGATAATATAGGGCTGTAATGGTATAGCAGCCCAGTTAATGTGTGCAATAAAATATTATTACACTAATGTAAGGTCTCCTTTTATTAATACCACATAAATACAGTTGGTTTTGCTCGTTCCTTGCTTCCCCACAAAACTCTAAATATGAGTTTCTGTCTGTGTTGCTTTGCTTGCTACTATGTACTATTGTGCGCGTTTTTTTACATAGAGAGCAACTTTTTTAAAATGCAGTTTTCCACTTTCCACACACCGTCTCAACTCAAGTCTCAAAATCTCAACCATGTTGTCTACCACTTTCTTGGTTCTCTCTCTCTCTCTCTCTCATGGTCCAAGATGTGAGGAGTAAGTAACAACAGGTAGGATTTGTCTGCAATAAATTCGATTCCTCCTCTGAAGCTACTAATATGTAAAGTACGCACGCATCTCATTGTGATGTGATATGTGATGATGATTAACACAATGTAGGAGTTTGAAAGTCTCGAAGACAAAAAAAAATGTATAATGTATTATGCACCATATAGGAGGAGGACTGCTGTTGTTGTATCCCAGCACACGTTATACAAGGCAGGCAGCAGGTAAGATAAAGTCTGTTACGAGATGGAGAGAATGCAAAAGGATAAAACATAATGGGTTGTTATATATATATACTTATGTTGTATGTATGTGTTACGTTGTTGGTCATAGTCTTCATCATCATCATCATCATCTTGGTTGTTGCATGTAGTCATCATCAGCATCAGAGTAAAGTATCAAGCATCCCAGAACTAAAAGCCACACAGTCATATCATAATCCTCGTATACTAGGGTTTGGTTTGGTGGCAGCGGATTGAAAAAAAAATACTTAAGTTTTGGAATGAAATTGAAAAGGAGTCAGTCTGGCTGTGGAAGTCGACTTGTACTGCCAATTTGGAAGTTCATCATCAGCATCAGAGTAAAGTATCAAGCATCCCAGAACTAAAAGCCACACAGTCATATCATAATCCTCGTATACTAGGGTTTGGTTTGGTGGCAGCGGATTGAAAAAAAAAATACTTAAGTTTTGGAATGAAATTGAAAAGGAGTCAGTCTGGCTGTGGAAGTCGACTTGTACTGCCAATTTGGAAGGCTTGTTGTCCAGGAGTTTGCAACGTTGCGTTCAATGTCCATGTCCATACCAACAACATGAAGTCCCACTATTACTTTTACAAACCTTTCACGGAAACCTTCTAAAGAACCTAGTGTATAATACCAACAATTTTTTTTACTATCCTCAACTTTTGAAAGTGATCATTGATTTGTCGGAAGTAGTAGAGTCGTAGAATTGTCATACATGAAATTTGTGAATAGTTGTTGTGGGTGTGTAATTAGTGTCAACTTGTGCCGAGAATAGATATATATATATAAAGTTTGGAAATAGTGTGTTCCCAAGAGGCTCTCTTATCCCTCCTCCTCCTCCTCGTCGAGTAACCTCCAAATAAGAATTGTTTTTGTTGGAAACATTTTTTTGCCTACTTTTGGATTCCTCATCTAAACCAAAAACCATGTCGTTCGCGTCCATGTCCACACGGAAATTGCTTGGGAGCCGGAACCTGAGCACGCCTCGGTTTCTGGGGGTCATTGTCAATAACTACTCGTCGCGACCTCACAACCACCGTATAGACTGCAGCAATGACTCGAGCACTCGGGAACGGAACCAGACGGTGGTGTCCTACTACAACCAGAGTGCCATTGATACCGCGGCTGCAAAGGTAATAAGTTGTCATATAGTTTAAACTAACGCAAGTGTCATTCCCGCATGAATCTTCCCTTTGTTTTCCAATTTGAATGAAATCCGGTCGGTGCGGTGGTGCGCCACTACTACATTTCCACCCATATAATAATTATTTGCCACCTCTATATACATTTAGAATGTTTCCAATGCCCTATCCCAATTGCCATGGCCAGCTAAGGTGATACATCATAATCAGGATATTAAGGTAATCCATTGGCAAAAATCCACGGAAGAGGGGTATGCGAAAACGCATATATAATGCCTCGCAGTTCAGTCCCCTCATATAAATTGGCCCACTTTCTAGGCATATTGTATTATTGTATATATGGTGCAGGCAGAAGGAGCAGCAGAGCAGGAGCAAGAGTCTTCAGCAATAATCTGCAATTACATGCTCTTGCTCATTGCTCATCTGGCTGAGTGAGTTTGTTCACGTGAACACCGCATGGACACTCAGCTATCAAGCCTGTGAAGCTGAGAGCGTGCATGTGAACACTTCTTCTTCTTCTTCTTCTTCTTACAATTAGGTACATACATGATATTGTACGTACCTATGCACCCACCTGCCTTCACATAACACTCACACTTGGTATCTTAATAAATTGCGGTAGTTAACTCCTTTGTTGTGGAGGCACATACACCTTGCTTGTATCAATCATTTCATTACTTGGTAGAGTAGTCGTCGTCGTGTTCCTTATTATGTGTTTTAGGCATTCGCATTTGTTTTTTGAATGAAGCGAAGCTCTAGACGCTTTACAGTTTTACTAGTTTGGTCTGGTTGCTTTGCTTGTATCAATCATTTCATTACTTGGTAGAGTAGTCGTCGTCGTGTTCCTTATTATGTGTTTTAGGCATTCGCATTTGTTTTTTGAATAAAGCGAAGCTCTAGACGCTTTACAGTTTTACTAGTTTGGTCTGGTTGCCGAGCAAAGCAAAGATGATAAAAAATTTTACACTACATTATGCTTTTTATTATTTTTATTTTATTTTATTAATCCTTGAGGATTTTTGCAAACCCCCATTTCAAGGATACTCTTGAACCAGTTAGATTAACAGTTGAAATTGCAAATTTATTGAGGAAATGATGATGTGATGACAAAGCGGCATGCTGGATTTAGCGAGAGCCGAGCCGTTATCTTGGGCAAATATTGCACAAAAGTGCTAATCATCATGAAGGCAATGCTCTGACATTTTTGGGAAATGCTTATAATATATATGCAACCGAGTCTTTCATTCATTGACACTCATTCCACTATGCAATCATAATGATGATGATGATGGTGGTGAGCGTCAAACGTCATCCAGGTTTGTTATCATAATTATCGCAATCTCAATTCATATATTCCAAAGCACAAAACTAGTGCTCCGTGCCAAGCCAATTCAACTGCAATTAGATATAGTTTGCAAAAGTAGCGGTAGCGGTGACCGCATTTATGAGTTGCAATTTGCAAGCCGCGTTTGTTTATATACAAAAAAAAGTTTGTTTTGGTAGGGATATCTGAGAATTATCACCACTTAAGAAAGTGGTGATCTTTGACCCTGTTACAAATTATCATCAAGGGACTAATTTCATCACATTAAATAAATAAAAAACCGTTCCATTTTCTTATTCCTAATTCGAAAAGAGTTCATTACATGCGTATAAAAGGTCATCTTCGTGCAAGAAAGAGACTCGTCGTCATTTTCCAAAAGATATCATAATATTCTTTAACATTGTTCAGCATTGTTGAAACTGAAACCAGAAATATCCAGTTTGATATAATATGATCTCGGCATCAATGGTTTCCATTTTGCGAGCGGCGAGCTTGCCAAGTTCGACCATGCTTGGCGTTACCCTGAGTGAGTGAAGACGAGTTCACGTGGCCCCCAGACAAAAATTGCTGATCGCCTTAGGCAATTATTACACTGCTCATTTATATGAACCTCCGTGAGTCTGCCTACTTACGTGCATACATTCCAAAAAAAAACTTTTTATGTTCCATCCAAGACAGGAATGGCATAGCAAAAGTGGTTGGCCATTTGCGAATCTTGAGACACCATAGCACAGCATATATTTTATAATATGCTCTATAGCACCTATATCCAGAGAGAGTCGATTTGCGTACATCATCATTTTATTCCTCACCTACTAAATACTACAAGCAAGATGGTAATGTTTGATATGAGTTCAGTCTGCTTGATAATTTAAGGTCAACTTGTTTTATTATTTCCATCATCAGGTGATAATTACATGCCTTGTAACTAAATCCATATAATTTTTACCTTGAGCTTGTCCAGCCTGTAATCAAATATGAAACATTAAATGCATCCAGTGCAATTTATTATATACACGCTCAAATATATTCTCATCAAATTACATTTTTTCCCCTTAATTTTTGGTTTGCGTATTATAGTAGGCAATTGTGAATTGAGGTTCTTAACCGGAACATGATTTTTGCTTGGGAGAGAGAATATATGTATTATCGCCGTGCCAATTAGCTAGCTCTCGTGTTAACGGGGAGTTAAACTTTTTGCTTGATGCTAGTACACCTCCCCCCTTCAATTAGAGTTCCAATCGTTTTATAGTAATCATACGTTTCACTGCTCTAAAGATGGTGGAGGAATTGTGGAGGTGGATTTAATTATTACCCGGATATCCATTTTTTTTAAAAATAAAGTAGTTAACCTTTTAAGGTGATCTGTTCAACTAATGCGCAATATTATTTTTCCGTGTTACAGCCCTCCGTCCGGCTAACGCCAGCCACCATCATGTATACTGGAAGGAGTACGGATAGCAGTCACATTATGGTAAGTTTATATGAGATATTCGCGATTATATGACATTGCTTTGCTGCAGCGATCCATTTTGAAACTACGTCGCGACTTTAATCCAATCCAGAGCTAACCCGATTTTAATGTTTCCACTTTCAGAAAAGTGCGCAATACTTGCAAAAGGAGTTACCAGTCAGAATCGCTCATAGGATTGCCGGCTTCCGAAATTTGCCGTTCATTGTTGGATGCAATCCGGCCGTGCTCTCTGTGGTAAGCTAAAAGTTAAAAATTCTTTTATGCATCAAACATGCTGCTTCTCATGCAGGATCTCCCAAGCTATTGCTATATGTACAGCCAATAACAGATAAATTATTATGATGTACCTACAAATGCTCACCACCATCCACCACGACGGTAGTACGTACGGGTTGAACAAAAGCAGTTTGTAAACGTACACTTGCTAAAATAAACCGGCTGCTATTTTTATATTCCTGCTTGCTTGGCATCTCTCTGGAAATGCGAGATTTTTCGCAGTTCACAAAAACCAAAGCAGCGGCAGCAGCGGTTGACCAAGGCCAACTTTACGTTTAGTTTTTGCAACAGAAAGAAAGGAAAAAATGTAGTAGTGAGTGGGGCAAAGTCCAGTCGATGCCTGATCTTGTCTTCTTTGGCTAAGGCTGACCTTGCTTTGTGAATAATTTATTATGATATCACATCAGGAGAACATGTGCAGATACTCTTTTACTTTTAACTTTCATATTGAAATTAGTATAAAAAGTTTATCAAGGAAATGCATGCAGATGATCATGACCAAAAAAATGTAAATAGCAATAAATGCTTATGATATATTTGCTCTTTGTGCTTTGCTTGCAGTTTACACGGCTTCAAATAATTATTTTTAAAAGTTCACTGGATTATTATAAATTGTTGACTTTTTGCGGTATTTACTCAGCATGAAATGTACATCCGAGCCTTCCACATTCTAAATGACTTCCCCCCCATTCAGGACATGAAAGATGAGGCGGAATTCAGCCTTTTGATTGAAAATCTTTTGGACGATTTTAAATACGTTGTGACTCAGCTCGCCGAAGGGTTCAAAGCTTGCAGAAAGCATGTAAAGGTAAGTAAGCTACACAGCTACTTTGGAGGTACTAACAATGGAGTATTTGTGTCTCGTCTCACATCAGTTACGTTACAACAATAATAATTCTGTAATTTCTGTAATATTTCAGCAGGAGGAAGATCTGGCTCGTCAGTTCCTTGATAGAACGCTAACATCCCGATTGGGAATCCGAATGCTGGCTACTCACCACCTGGCCCTGAATGACAATAAGGTGTGTATTACTAGTATTTTCTACAGCTTCAAATATAATTTCCTATAGATTCCTAATTCGAATAAGATTTTAATAAGAATGACTGTGATGCAAATGCAAATTTCATGTAGCCTAATCACGTTGGAATCATCAACCTGTCCATGAGACTTAAAGATGTTATTGAGAAATGGGCCGATTTTGTCACGCGTCTCGCTCACGACAAGTATGGGAAAGCACCCAAAATCAAACTCTCTGGACACATCAACGCTACCTTTCCCTACATCCAACTTCCGCTGGACTACATTTTCCCCGAGATATTGAAAAACGCAATACGAGCAACAATAGAAACGCATAGTGACTCATCCGAAGATGCACTGCCACCTGTTCAAATCACAATAGCTAATAATGACATTGACTTCATTGTAAGGTAAGTTTGAGCGTATACTAGGATTTATACTAGGCATACGATTTTTACAATAATGGACCTCTTCAACACATCACACAACAACAAAATCTATATATATGTGATTTTTACAGAATCTCAGATCGCGGAGGCGGAGTCAGCCACCACTTGATGTCCAAAATAATGCACTACAACTTTAGCACAGCCGACGACTCCACCGAGCTTGGAATGGATAATCACGGACTTTTCAGTAACATGATGGAAGTGGCCAACAGCACAACTTCTGGACCAATGCATGGCTATGGTTTTGGTCTCCCAACATCCCGTGCTTATGCCGAATATCTTGGCGGCGGTTTGTCAATCCAGTCCTTGCAAGGCATTGGCACGGATGTGTACCTTCGTCTCAAACATATTGACTCAAAGTCTGAATCATTTCGGATCTGAAGAAAACATCGAGATATATACATAAAAAATGAAAATGTCGTTTTAAAAACTCGCAACACGACTAGCTTTATATATTTTACAAGATTTGTACACATTCCAAACCGTCACAATCGTAATTTTTTGTTTTTACCTTTAATCAATCCATCCATGGTCCAATCAGTATGCATAAATGTGACGACTGCATACAGACAATTCCCGTTAGATTGGCAGACTGGCAACTGCAGTCATTAAGAATGAAACTTTAATAATAGCTAAGTAACTTGGGCTGTATTCGCTGTATTGCATAGGGGTGACACGTGACACGCACGCAGGGAAGTTAAGGGAGATATTTAATGTTCCCTAATCTTTTGCCTTAACGATACAAAAGACTGGTTTTCTCATGAATGATCTACTGCAAACAAGGAAACTATTGTACTTAACTATTTGTTTTATTAAGTTTTTTAGTTGTGAGTATGTAGTTTGTACCATGCCCGATACCGTTTTAATAAGAATTATATGAGGTCGTGTTTTTGTTTCCAAAAATGAGAATAATTTTAAGCTTTACATGAAATCCAATCCGTGTTTTTGTTCTTCCTGCAAATGACTGAAACTCGTGTGGCATTCCAGCTAATTTCCAGAAATCTCTGTGATTATATAGTTCACGGTCCACGTTCTTGTAAATCCCTTGTAAAATTGGTAGAATGTGAGCAGCAGCCACGGAAATCGTTTGCAACTCACTCCTCGGTGCTATGTTATATTGTGTAAATTATATTCAAGAGGATGCAAAAATTATTAACTTGTGTGTAAAATCTACTAGTCTACTTGTGTATAACTTGGTGGATGGATGGAATGGATGCGTCTGTTTTTTATATTATTTCATGTCGAATGCAAAAAATTTTTTTTTTGTGACAAACAATACTCACTTTCAGTTTATTATGCAACGTTTCTCTTCTCATCGGTATTACAATGTATTATTATGACTCCCACTGTTTCTCGGATACAAGAGGCTACGGAGGGGACGCAACACGCAAGAGTATTGAAGAAGAATAATATAGTGAATGGCTTGTGTCCAAACAATTGGTCAAGTTTATCACATTTGTAAAAAGAAAAAGTAGTACTTTCTCCTCGGTGACAAGTGCTCAAAAGAGTATTAACTTATTTAAATGTAATAAAGACCGCTTTTGTAATTCTCTATTTTGTTACTTTCAAAATGAAAAATTGTTCGCAGCTGTAGTAAACTGTAGTGAGTGGCGAACTTGTAGTATTAGATTTGTTACAGGTTTCCTGAAGAAATAAAAATCTCTTTTTTTAAAAAAAAAGGTGACCTTTTACTAGCATAACTTATTGAATTTGCATTGTTGTTAACACTCTGGATTGGAACATGATTTAGGAACTCTGACCAAATACTCCGGGAGAACAGGGGATTATTGCTATCATTTCTCGGAAGTATAGGTAATCCTCTTATAGATTTATACCAAAAGGCACATTATGTGGCGACCAAATTTTGTAAATACTATTGTCCTTGCCCATGCATGCACTTTAACTCGAAATTCGATCCACTGTTAAGCGACCACAATCTCCATCAGTGTTTCCTCTCCCAAGGAATAATGATACCCAGGAAATAAGTCAAAGTTTCTCCTTTTCATAGCTTCCTCTCGACAAATAAACTTTTTTTTTTTGCTTTACGTGCTCACTTCCGTTTTGTGAATGCTACGAGCACTTGACATCAATACCCGGTGATTCACTTTCGACCAAAAAAAAGCCTTGAGCTTGAGAGCTCACTACTATCCTTCTAACGTAATACATAAATGCTCTTTAGCTTTCCTTTACTCCCGATATAATTTCATCATCAGCGGTGCTCTAAAAGTGGTGAGGTAGACTCCGCAATTTTTCGGTGGGGAAAGGAAACGACGGGTTTTTATTATTGCATTATTTTTCTTCTCTCTCGAGCCGGATGCCGAATAGATTTTATGGAAAATACCTAGAAATCCTGTATTTAGTTACTTAGATGAATGGTTTTTTTTTAGGTTTTTACACATGGCTTTTCCAGATGTTCTCTTGCCTCATAACCACCCCATAAAAGTTTTGCATTCTAGTGCAACCCTAACGATTGATTTTTAAGGACAAGAGAGAGAAAAATATCGGGCGGAGGGCAGACATGCTTTCTGACGGGAAAACGTTGACTATATGTATTTAGAACTTATAATAAATATCAAGTATAGACGCAGACGTGATACTAGGCGGTCTACTAAATTGGCAGCCTTTTGGCAAATGTGTATTTTTTTTGTACACTTGTTGCTTATAGAAGACTAGTTGAGCCCGTTTCCCATTCTCTGGAGCATCTGCCTCAAATTGATTGTTCCAATTTTTTACGATTTTGCTGGAATGAAAGTGTTAAAACGGAACTAAACTTACAGAGTATGCAAGGATTTACTGGTGGAGCAGGGGTGTGAGAGTGTGAGTGTGCAGTCATTAATGCCTAATGATGTCCTCATCATGCATTTTTACATCCATTTCAAACTTCACGCATTTCGGCTTCAACTTCAGTTCCCCTGTCATTCCCGTGTCAATTAGAAAGATTAAGTGCACACAATGTGATGTTCGTTTAAGTATTTATTCTGAGATCGGAATTCCTTTGCATGTCAGCAGCATGTCTCTCGGCAAAAAGCAAAATTCAATGTTGACTGAAGTTTCAAGTTCAGACCCGGCAAGAATTTGGTTTTTATCAATCTCAAATAAAAGTCATAAAACCAATCACGCCTCAGGCACAAAAGATATGTATAGAGACAATACTTGGAATTCATTATGTCACGTCAGTCATTCATCATCATTGCGAAATGGGAAATGAANACTGAAGTTTCAAGTTCAGACCCGGCAAGAATTTGGTTTTTATCAATCTCAAATAAAAGTCATAAAACCAATCACGCCTCAGGCACAAAAGATATGTATAGAGACAATACTTGGAATTCATTATGTCACGTCAGTCATTCATCATCATTGCGAAATGGGAAATGAAATCTGACATTGTAATTCCAATTATTTAGGCATGCAATCATTTTCCAGAGGAGGGTCGAGGCTTACAGATAGCCTAGAAAATGGTGCGGTCGAGAGAGAGATAATGTATTCTTCGCCGTGACTCTTTTGCAGTTTCTTCTTCTTTTTCGCAAAAAAAAATTCTTTTCTAGCCAGAATTGAGGATTATATTATGTGGAGTGGCCAATGATCTAATGACGTCAGCAAGTGTGCATCTTATTATTACTCCGTAACTCTTCATATATTATCATCGTGAGAGCATCCCACCTCATTTATATGCTGTGTCCCATATATGCCCATCTTCACAAAATGTAAAAGTTGGGTAGTCTGAAATACCTACATGAAATTGAATTACTGGGAAATCCTCATTCACGGGAAACTTTGGCCTAGAGTGGGATGCAGTTGCGGTTACCACACAAAATGCGAGAATTTTTCCCATTCGATCGTGTACTCGTACGCTATGGGTAGGGATACTTCAAAGGATTTTTTTTTGTCATCGTTTAGAAATGCAAGCTGGAAATGATTTTCCTTCCTTCCTGGCTAAAACCATCACTATCACCAACATCATCATGAGTAACTACATATTATTCGCAAAATTTGTTATACCACGACACACTGGTTGATGTGACACGGCAAAAAAAATCGTTTTTGTAATGGGAGAGTGCGACTGGCACTGGGAAACATGCCACAGGGCAGAACATTCTGATGTGAGTAGTGGAAATTATGTTTTAATTTACCACTTGACCACGCTCATCATAAAACATTGTTTACCAATTTTCGGGGCATAATCAAAGCATGAGGTAAAAATAAGTGCAGAATCATCACTGCACAGCAGCAGTCCCACCGAACTCCATTACATGCCTCGTCATTTTTGTTAGCAAACAAAACTATTTTTCTAGTTGGTTACAAATTCATTTAACTTTTATTCGTTCATTGCGTATTTTTTCATATTTAGTACGTGGAAACAATTTGGAATTTCAAATATCAGTTGCAATATATGTAAATTTGCACGCCTGTCTATACAATTATGGTATGCGTACACTAACCCAGTGGTGTACAGAAACCATGATGATAAAAATTCGACAAACATTTTTTTCAGGAAAGGTGTACATTTGTAAATTTGCTCGCCTGTCTATACAATTATGGTATGCGTACACTAACCCAGTGGTGTACAGAAACCATGATGATAAAAATTCGACAAACATTTTTTTCAGGAAAGGTGTACATCAGATAATTATGGATTAGTGGAAATCACAATGTAATCACAAGTTTATACCCTTTATAATCACAATCATAAAAGCTACCTTGATCACAATTAATCCCTGACGCATATATATAATCCTCGGTAGTGATGATGAGATTTAATGTCGAAATATGGAGTTAACTTTTACTTATATACGAACTTACTTTTATACATTCCATTTCTCAACTATGATTAACACAAAATATAACGGAAGCGACTGAACCAATCGAATCACCAATACCATGTTTATTGCAATCACATAATCCCTTTTTTATAGGTTATAAGAAATACTTCATACCAGAAGAGAATCAGACTGATTTTTTTCTAGTTTTGACTTTGTGAGAGATCCAATAATGCTCACAGTTATGAGCTTGTAGATGGAAAAAGGAGAGACCGTCAAAGGGGAAAAAGGGTTTTCTTCGGAATTGGTTATTACAAAGTAGTGGCCTTTCTTCACAGGATTACTGAAATTGGCTACAAAAATGGGGAATTGATATGTTTTACTAGAATTATACTGTACATACCTAGTTGACAAGTATATGAACTAATTTCCAAGACGACTTATGGACTGATAATGTGTACACGAAAAAGTCAGCAGCAGAACATGATATTATGTGCTATATGATTTTTAACAATTAAGGCTTCTAGGTTTCTATTCATGTTCTTTGGGATTTCGGGAGTATGAGCTTTTTCTTTACATACTACGTAGGTTTCAGTTGTTTGATGTTATTGATATGTACAATATAATATCTTTCCATTCAACATAAAAAGGACACACTTTTCTTGGTTTGGTTGCAATAAAAGTCTGCCTTGCTATTGGTTTACTTACCCCAAACGCTGATCGGACAAAATATAACTTCAGTAAAATGTTCAGTAGTGTTCGTCGGGAGGTTTCAATCTAAAGAACATTGCTACTGCTAGTTCTTTTAGTTCTTTTGAAATGGCCGTATTTGTACTAGTACTACGACGAGGCAGGACAATTACAACTTTAGGTAAATCCCAAGGGCTCTAGTCCTTACATTTTCAGAGGAACCCCTACGTATGTAGCTTACTGGTCCCATAATTAGTTCACAAGGTGTAAATCCATATGTGTGCGATCGAAAGCTGAAACTCTATCAAAACAACACTACAAAATTGACGTGCACCCGAACCAGGTTGAAAATGTCCAGTAAATACATACCATTACGATATGTCTGTCATTTTACCATTCCAAGTGCACATAATAATAATTCCGATGGGAAGAACACGTTCAGAATCAGAAAGCACCATCTTCATTATCATATTGACTGACGAGGTAATATAGTCATACACATCATCATCATCATCAGCTCATGTAGCTGCACTTAGGATCAGTCAGACCTGATAGTTGTGTGCTGGACTACTGGTTCATCATATCATCATCACTTTACCAAGCAAGCGGCTGGGCGTCACAGCAGCAGCGGTAGAGCATTGCTAACGGTGGAGTGGAGTAACCTAAAGCGCTGCACGGCAGCCCCAGACTGTCATTCCGAATCAGACTCTCCTCACCTCCGCATATCCCACCAATTTCTTGCTCTTTGCTAGAAGATTTTCACATCACAAGTAATTTGGCGGAGAGCTAACAAACCTAATACAAAAAACTAAATGTTGCCACAGCAGCAGTGGAGGAGTCGTCAGTAACCACTTTTGGTTTCTTCCTCCTCTTAAAAAATAAGTATATGCAAACTGCATATATTATATTATCGGTTTTCCACATTTACTTCAAACCCAGAGTGACTTTAGAGCTTCAGTCAAGGTTGGCGTAATAAAGCTGGGGAAAATGCATGGGTGACGAGAGGGAGGAAGCTTCCGTAAAAGATCTGGGTGTCTCCGAATACCCCAACTAGACTATTCGAAGAAAGTTGTTCAGGAACATTTCCAACTGTGGATGGTGAACCGAACATTTCTTTTGCGGTGGTGTGACTTTTGAACATTCTAGCCCTTAGTGTCCCTGTTATTTATTTATCACCAGTCCTCTCCCGAAAGTGTTATTTCATTAGTAAAAAATTTCCATAAATTCTTTGAAAAACTCTCAAACACTGAAACTCAACTCGCTCAACATGGACGAAATAGTGGACTCCCCGTCGGCCCACTTAAATTGGCTGGACTTCACCGTCATCGGGGTCTACTTTGTCTTTGTTTTAGCTGTCGGACTGTTTGTAAGTTAAATCAAAACACTCTTATTAGTATTATTCTTATTTATTTGTTTGTTTTACACATGCAACTTTAGTTATATATATTCGTACGAAAAAACCACGCTGCTGTGCTACTAACCCATATTATAGCACAGCCTTGATCTTGCAGATGCATAAATTCACAATGGTTCTATTGAATCACAATAAAAAAACGATGCATAAAATAATGCTTCGTCTACACTCACTATCCACATCCTGATCGGTTCTCTCACGTTGATACACATCCTTATACGTACGTACTAGGTTCATATATACGTATTTCTTCGTAGCAATAGGTTATTTACGCATTCATTTGTTTAACGATCTCATAAATAGGATCCATCAAATTGTGCTGCATGGTGCACAAAACTTTTTAAGTATTTCACGTAGTTATACATACGTAATGTGTCCCTACATGATGTTTACTTGGCTAATAACCCGTACAATATTTTTTTTCAAAGAACTTTCCTTTTTTTAGTGTCTATTTTTGGTAATGCTCAGAGGAATGATACATTCCATATTGCTTAGCATCATCACTTCCACATGGGAAGCGCATTTCTCCGAATGGGGCTCTATCTCGAGAATTGTTGATAGCTCTCGCAAATGCGACGAGTTGGAGCAAAACTGTTGTGAAATCAAATCAGCTAAAAAAAACTGTTATGATGTTATGACAAAATAGATATGTAAGGTGGTGATGAACGACAGCACAGCGGTATAGAATCCTTCCCGTTCACTACTCTCCGGTATCATCTGTTGAATTCGCGAACAATAGGGATGGATGGTGACGCTCTACGAGGAAATTCATTCTGACACTGAATGAGTTGGAGTATATGATGATGATGATGATGATGGTTCTTTTGGACACACGAACTGATTACGTGGTAATATAATTAATAAGTGGTGTTGCACCTAAACACTTATGGACGTCGTAAGCATCGCTAAGACGTAACTCACGTAACCGCCACGTAATTCTAAGAAACCTACGAGCTCATTAACCTTTCCGATTAATCGGCCCATGTCCCCCGCAATTAGCATGTTATTTGCACAATGCATCTCGCTAAAAGTGACAGTTTGCCGAATGTAACCTTCGTGCGTTACTACTACTTACCTGTTGTCGGAACGCATTAGCTCGGAGTCATGCACCAACCACGCATTTTGCCTGATAAGAAATTGACAGGTGTTGTTAGGAAGGGGATTGCGATACGGAAATCTCAAATTTTTGATACTCATTCCAAATGCAAGGTATGCGAGAACATAATAGGTATGGATGGCATGCATGGAATTGAAATGACGATGACTGACCTTGTCAAATATTTTATTGTAAAAAGGATCAGTTTTTGTCGACACTCATTATTATTCATCCAGGTTAAGCAAATGTGCCAGATTTCCCCCCGTTTATTTTATCCCAATATATGTTTGCCAAATAAGACAAACTTTTCCACTGAATCATCCTGGGTTGGACTGCACTCCTGCAAAATACTTGTTTTAATTAGCTGTTTACGCTCAAGCAGTGCAAATTTGAGTTGTGATCGTTAGGGTTAATGACTTTTAATTTGCATGCGTATATGTATACTCGTCGTCACTCACAACACCACTGCAGCCGCCATATACCTGTTCCGGCAACGCACTTGAATTGATGAATACTAAAATTCCATTGTAAACTGTTTTTTTAAAAACCAATTCCTCAACTGGGACGTCGTGTTGTGTGTGGTGCATAATATTACTCATGGCCGGGTCTCACCATTTCCACTGCAATCCCATACTATTTGATTGAAAGGAACGTATGCCTATGCATTACCGCTATGTCTACATACGCACGGAATGAAGTATGCTTGAAAGCAAACCAAAAAAGAATAAAAAATACGCCTGCAGCATGAAATTATGCCTGCAAGACAGATAGGCAGCCCACAATGAAAACTCTAACAAGCATTATGAATGAGCCATAATAAATCATACAGTACATATTTAAGATTGATGACGAGACAACTATAATTTTCCTCCTTCCCCATGTAGACGGGGAAAATGTAGAATTCGCAATAGTTTATTTATAGCCGTATAATAGCGAAATCCGTTGATGCAATTCGGTTTAGTAATCACATCACCTGGTACTCTACACAAAAAATGGCAGATTCTGCTTCTGAAGAAGGTACAGGCAGACTGACGACTTTAGGCTTCAGTATTTAGGCTTCAGAAGTTATTCGCTTCAGCATTTCTATACAATCCAGTTTGTCGTCATCATCGGCTCAATTGCAGCTAATTTATGCACCACGCTCTACTTTTTCCAAGAGACTACTTAATTCATTAAACCTGGGAACTTTATTATAACATTTCTCCAGACATTTTTCCAGTAATGCATGGCTTCCCCTACTCCGTATTTAGGCAGTGTCTTGTCGTCATGTCTCCAAAAGCCTGTCAAAATGGTCCTTCAAGCGATCCTCTCCGGAGACTGGTTTCACTCATTTCAAACAAGCAATAAGCCTAATTGTAATAAGGATATCATCGTCAGCGGAGAAAATTGTGTGAGCGTCGTCCTTTGCTGTCAACGCGAGTGGGTCGCATAATATTCTACAAGAGAAATGCAAATGCCCGTATAGTCTCCTCAGTCAGATTCTCATTGTAAAATGAGTACCATACTTCATTACTTCAAGTGGGTCTAACTCCATTTTTCTTTCCGGTGATGATACCCACGACTAATCAAGATGAAAATTTTTGCCATCCAAAACTATAAATAAACTTACGTGGGAATGGTCCACATTCAATTCAAAATTTGCAATGGTTTTCAATCTGATAATCTCGTAACCGTCACACACACCGAGGGAATTCTTGTTGAAAGGATGGTTCTCAAAAAAGTACATTTTTGGCTTTGAAATTCATATATATTATATACGTTGTTATTATATTCATTGGAGAAAACACAGGTGGAATCATGGAAATGTAAAATGTGCATTTATTTCTGGCTCTGCTCTGCTAAAATCATCTAAAATGTTCATTTTTTAACTTTGCACCGCGAAGCAGAAAAGTGCTTCTTTGTTTTTGATAACTTTTATTTTTACGTTTATGTAATCCTTAAGTCGAGGATGCATGTCGTTCGTGAAGTCAGCAGCAATTCCCTGGAGCACCCATACCTTTTGCTGCATTTCTCTCTCCCTGAACAATAATAAATCAAACTAGATCACATCTTTACACTTTTATCATAGCCACATTAACTGTAAAACAAATTCCTCGCTTTATAGCGTCGACTTCATAAAAATTTACATTTTTCTTTTCTTTTTTCGCAAGCAGCCACATGCGATACACTCATAGTCACTTGAAGAAAGTTGACATATGGGTGATGTTGATGTATTAGAATACTATGTCTTGTTTGTACATCCACTTCATCCTCTTTCAGCTTTCCCCTCTTAAGCTTATATAGCAAAAGAGGCGACACAGTGGCAACGTGTAAAGATATTATGAATCGTGTAAAAAGAGAAAACCCCTAAGGTCCATGTACAAACACAAAAGATGATGAAAGTGGAAGTGAGAAAGACGCGGCGTTTACATTATTTTCCTCTCACATCGTAAATAACAAAGGACTAAGGACCACAAATAAAAGACGGGTTTTTTTTCTCAACGAGTTTGTTTAGCTGACGGCAGCATCCATGCGTTATGAGAACTGTCCATGTGTTCAACAGCACAATGTGACACAACCAGTGCGAGTGATTCTCCATGAAAAGTGTGTGGGACGAGGCGAGGTGGAATGTGGCATGTGGCTCCTGCTTTTTAGATTCCTTGGGGGGGAATGGGAAGTTCTATAGAGGATTATTGCTCGTGGATGGAGTGTGAGTTTTGTATGCGAGCTAACGGGGTAAACTTGCGTCTAAATAGTAGGCGATTAAGCAATCATATTTTGTCACGTTTTGGACCGAATCTCCCTCCACCTCGAGCTGTTGAACTTTAGAAACAGCTTGAGCACTTGGCATTGAGGGACAGTTGTAATTGAGGGAAACGTGTAATTATAATTACTTCAAATGGATGATAAATTATGCAGTAGTTTCCGGGCAATTTCGTGGTATTCTAATCCCTGGGAAAAGGATATACTATTGCAAAAGGATAGCTTAACCTGTTGAGCATTTGACATTTGGAGAAGATATAGGACGATATATAGTACCTACCTATTTAGGTTTTGGGGAGAATCAGCCTTGGAGTAATTTTCTAGGAGCAAAATAATTGAATTCCCTCTTACTTCACATATAGTAGTCAAATTGATGAGGGAATTGAGTTCAAATGCGCTATGGAGTCATATATTTTGCAGGTGAAATATTTGGCGAGGTTTTATTAGTCCATATTAGCAAGCCACCAAGGTTGCAAGTTGGTTTGAAAAGTTCGTGTGAATCTGTTGCACAGAATATATATTATACAAGTTTCAACTTTGCGCATGAATTTCATTATTATCACTTTCCGGGTTTTGTTGAAAGTCATTTCGAACAAAACCACCCCGTCAATTAATTAAACTTTTCCAAATCTAACTGTATATTTCAATTATTTCATAAAACAATTATTTGAGAAGTGAAATATAATCCCTTTCTTAGCTCTTCCATTTTAATTTGAAAACTTCAGCAGCAGTAGCAGCAGTTCTTCCAAGTTGTATTCCATTGTTTTTAAAACATTATTATTATGATGAACAAGGCTCTGCAAAGAGTCAGCCTTACTTGGCATGCCACATCATGAAAGCCTCTTTTGTGTTATTTCGCCTGCTAAACATCTACAAAGTGTAGAAGTAGAACGACTTTGTGCAAAAGCGACAGATTATGTGTAAGATCCGAAGAAAGTGAAAGCGAAACTTTTGCTGACGTTTCCAAATTCTCAAATGACGCTGGCAAATTGATTACGTGAGTCAAGCCCCCTTGTTTGCAGAGTTGATTTCCTTACGCCAGAAGCAATGACCCCCACATTTTGACTTGAAGGTGAATCCCCTCCTCATCATGCTCTGAATTAGAAAGATTGCATTGTCGTCGTCCATCCTGAAAATGAAGACAGGGTCACACGCGAACCCATGTGTGTCCTGAAGAAGTCGCTTTTACTTTACACAAGGCTTAATGACAGTCTGACGAATGGATGAGGGGAGTAGGTATGAGTTTAATCAAATGGAGTTCAAGAATTTTTTTGTTGTTGTACCTATTTCCCCATAGACCTCATATCGGAGCAAACGGGCGAGCGTTAAAGGCTACTTTCTCGCGTCGCGGAGCATGCACTGGCTTCCCGTCGGAGCGTCCCTGTTCGCTAGCAACATTGGAAGTGGACACTTTATCGGGCTGGCTGGATCTGGAGCGGCGTCTGGAATTGGAATTGCTGCATTTGAGCTGAGCGTAAGTACAATGACAACCATACATATTATAGTGGATGTGGATAATATTCAAAAGACTTCCAGGAAATGTGGAAAAATACTTTGCATTTTTTACTTTGCCGATTGTTTATGCTTTATGGCTTGCTTTACCCATCATGGACCCATGCTTTAACAAGTAATTGGGTGTAGCAGCTTAACAAACAAAACACTTTAGAATAATGATGTGCCAACGTTATTGCATGTTTATGAAGAATTAATTAAGTACCTTAATACCAGAGGAGAGTGGAGCAGTAAAGCTGTATGTCGAGTTGCTTTTCCCAACTATTCTGTATTCTCTATAGCAAACAAGTATTACTTATTAGTCAAGCTAGTGAATACAAAAATGCTGAGACATACTATCATATCATCATCATCATATTCCTCGACATTATTTATACTAACAAATAGGGTTTCAGGGAAGGCTTAAGCCACAAGTGCACACAAGGTATAACAAGTTTTTGAAAAGACAAACTCTTTTCCAAACTACTTCAAACCCTCAACCATTGACCGTGCCAGCATTTGACTTTACAAAAAGCATTATTTGTGAGCCGTTTCCCCTTCAATATGATTTAGTTTTGTTAGTCTAATGCATTGTCACGTTCTGGGATTGAAAATCGACTCAAATCACAGACTGAAATAATAAATAATAAACGTGGAATCATATAATAAATAATATAATTGTAGAGAAGAGTTTCTTAATGAATAAGTTATGTTTTTACTACATGTTAAACAACAAGGTCAGCAAGTTTTAGCTGGGAAGATGTTTTAATTTTTTGCGATTGGAGGAAAACTATGAGATAACATTCTTCCAATTCCAATGTGAATTTTGCATCTAGATTACAACGCCTCAGACAAAAAGTATGTTCAGTCACCTCTCAATATTAAGCATGTGTAAATGCGCGAATGTAATACATACCTACTTCCAGTTTTGCGGAACTGATTTTAGTGGAAATGGGCCTACGTAAAATAAGTAGGCGATTTCCAGAAAAGAAGATATCATAAAATTACGCTTATTGTTTTGTCAAAAACTTTTGTTATGACTAAAAGTGGCACCACCGCCTCGTTGTTTCTTGTAAGCTTTCTCTCTGGAAATAATGACAAGGTGGAAGGAAGTCTTATAGCTTAGCGCATAGCTCTAAATGAATTACATTAATGGACTTCGCCATTTGACTATTTTTTCATTTTTCAGGCAATTTTCATAATTCTCCTTCTCGGATGGATATTCGTTCCTGTCTACATGGTTTGTTTTTTGAAAAAAAATATACTATATTTATACTTGCAATCATTATTACCTGGGGCCTGGGCACAGGTTTCCAGCACAGATCCTGATCATTAGGGAATTGAATTACTAAATAGAATACATCTTTACGTGCTTTTTTCCCAGTCTGCTGGAGTTTACACAATGCCCGAATACCTGAAGCTGCGATTTGGCGGACAAAGAATCCGAGTGTACCTCGCAACCCTGGCGCTTATTCTATACGTTTTCACCAAAATCTCGGTAAGTTCCCCCCACTCACAATTACTTACGTCCCATTTCAAAAGGCAGTGAAGCTCGGTTCGTCCTGTTGTGTGGGCAAAAAAATACTAAACATTTGAGTCAAGTCCGGTTAGATTCACACACAATAGCCGCGCGTGTATGTGCTCGTCCATGCATTCAGTCAGAGACCCATGTCTTTTCCGAGAGGAAAATGTGTCAGAGCAACTTTCTTGGATAATTTGATACCCAAGATCCCGAAATGCTTTTAATGTCAACAGTTTCGTCAGTTTCTATCCAACATGCGATCAAATGGTTTGCGTGGGTGAGTTGCTCATGCTTCAAGTGGGATCACCTAATATTTGGGAAAATTCAATTCAGGAACATGTCTCCATCTCCATTCTTCTTGTATTGAAGAGCTCTAAACACTGAACCGCAAACCGCACAGCACCCCCGTGATTTATAGTGTTGCCATTGTCACGGTGGAAATTTCCGAACCAAAAACGAAAAACTTTTTGTATTTGTTGACAAAGTTGGATAGGTAAATAAAAAATTAACGTTATATGAGGCATCCTAGCCTAGCGCCCGTTCCGTCCACGACCATGGTATTTAAAGACTTTTTTTCCTGACGGACGAATCTTTTAGTCCGCAAACAAACTTTTTCTTCTCATTTTTTGCACAATGAGTAAATAAGTATGGCAAAATGAAATGATTTTGGGGGAAACTTCCAAAAGGAGAAAACTTTTTCTCGGGGAAATTTTCTCATTTTGCATTGAGAAACGAAGAAGGAAATGTTTGCGTGTTTGTTTTGGAAAGGAAATATTTTATGTGATTTTTATTCTAAATCATATTGAACACAGGCGGATCTTTATGCTGGAGCGTTGTTTATTCAGCTAGCTTTGGGCTTTGATGGCGACGAAGGGCTATACATTTCCATCGTCATTCTCCTCGGCATTGCTGCATTGTTTACGATCGCGGGCGGACTAACTGCTGTGATTTGGACAGATTTTGTCCAAACCATTCTGATGCTGATTGGAGCGTCGATTTTGATGATACTGTGTATGTGAAATTTCTTTTCTTTTTTTTAAATTCCAAGGCCATGTGAAAAGCAAGTAGACCTGCCTTGTAACAGTAGTTGTCACTTTACGCACATCCTTTTTTGGCGAAAGAAAGTTGACAAACTACATGTACACGTATGTAGGTGGTGGTAAACCACCCAGGAACTATTACATGTTGCGTTCTATTTTTTTGCTACCAATATACAGCCTTCAACGCTGTCGGTGGTTATGATGAGCTGATTCGGAAATTCATGAACGAAGCGGATCCCTCACCAAATGCTACTCTGTATGATGAGAGCAACCGGAGCTGTGGGGCCGTGCCAGGGGACGCGATGCACCTGTTTAGATCGGCAACTCCTGGGAAAAGTGATTTGCCATGGACCGGAGTCCTTTTCGGAATGACAATCTCCTCAATCTGGTATTGGTGCTCGGATCAGGTAAACTAACGAGCTTTTTATTCGCCATAATCCTCTGTCTTTCGCCGCCTGAGGATGAATTTCGGCTTTATATATATTGTTCTAACTCAAAAGATGAGAGAGAGAGAGAGCGATGAAGCTGCTCAATAAGATTTTTGTGAGAGAGGGTAAATCTTTCTTTTTCCTCAAGTCTAAGAAGCTTACTGATTACCTATTCGTTGTTTGTTGAATGTTCATGTCGTACGTAGGTTATTGTGCAGCGTGTTCTTGCCTCCAAAAACATGGTAAATGCTAAAGGTGGGTGTATTCTGGCTGGCTACTTGAAACTTTTACCACTCTACCTACTCGTCTTCCCTGGAATGGCTGCTAGAGTTTTGTACACTGACCGAGTGGCTTGTGCTCACCCGGATGTCTGCAAAGAGGTTTGTGGATCAGCTACTGGATGCACGAATATCGCGTATGCTGAGCTGGTGATCAAGCTGATGCCACCAGGTAAAAAAATGATTTAATCAAATTGCAAAATGTGTGTCTACTAGTAGATTTCCATTGGATCCTTGGAAAACGTTTAGATGCTTGGAAATAATGTTGTTGGAAACTTTGTTATATTTACGCTTTTTCTTTGTCAAGTTGCTATTGATCATGGTAAAAATTTGTGACCTTGTGTGCATCCTGTTAGGATTATCGGGAATGATGCTGGCCGTGATGATGGCTGCTCTGATGAGCTCCCTCACATCCATTTTCAATTCCAGCTCTACCATTTTTACTATTGACATTTGGACCCGTTTAAGGAAGAACCCTTCGGATGCTGAGTTGCTTGTTGTTGGCAGGTGAGTAGAATACAGAAAATCGGGAACGTAGACCATGAGTGCCTGGCCCAATTTCATCAAACCAAAATCAATAGCATAGCAAAAAAAGCTGTAGGTCATAATGATGATGAAGATAATTCAAGTGTTTTCCATAAATATTTTGTTGGTCCGCGTTGACCTTGTTCGTGAGCTCTATATTGTTATTATCCCTCCGGAATGGCTGACAATTTTCAGTATATATCATATATTCTTCTGAAATTAATCACTTTAAAGGGATTTAGCCCCGTATGTACGACAAAGCCACTTACTATTTAATTCCGTTTAATAACTATATAACAGACTAAAACTGATGTCCTTGATGCTATTTTATTTCTAGCTTTTTTGCATAGTTTAGCCTTTTGTTTTTGTTTAAAAACTAAAATTTTTATTTCGCTTCGTTATTTTTGTTTTTATTTTTAAAGGGGTTCTGTTTTGGTTTTACTCGTTATTTCAATCCTTTGGGTACCAATTCTTAACGGATTGGAATCCCCTCAACTTTTTGTGTACATCCAACAAGTATCCAATTTTCTGTCTCCACCTGTGGCTGCTGTTTTCCTCATGGCCTTCTTTTATCCCAGGACCAACGAATCGGTATGATATGATCACCACTCACCACTGAAACATAATAATATTTCGCATCATGTCAACTGTGTACTCGTATAATGTTTCTCGCACCACAGACCAGAGAAAGGAAAGGTAATCGGTATCATTAAAACAAGTGCGTCGTAGGCGTCATTGCATTTCTACCAACTTAATCTGTTGTCCAGGTATGGAGATGGCATAATAATTTTGGGAAAAAACTTGCGTCGCAAGGTGCCCCACGAAACGCCATTACCTTAACCTTGGGGACCTAAGTGTAGTTGCTAAACGTGTTGTGTTTATATATTATTTTTTAAATGTTGATTTAACATAATATTCCCCCTTCGACGAGCTCAGCTATAGTTTCCGGAAAGTTTCTCCTCCTCCGTTATTATCATGTAAACTTATGTATTTCCATAATATCCCGTTGAAAGTCTGAGACATCGTTCAATTTCCTAGAGACTCTCTTCTCCGAAAATATGTAATGTTTGCTATGGGGAGAATATTATAAGTGGGGGATGGATTGGACAGTCAGTCCTTATGACTTCATGGATGGGTACTAGGTATTCATTCATTTACAATTCAGAAAAAATAAGGTTTTCTCCACCATGTTTCTCATGCATACGAAAAATGTGGATGGGACGTCACGAGAGGACGGGCTCATTATTTTGATTGATTGGAAGCAAACAGTGGAAAATTATGTGGAGCTTGTTTCATCTTTCACTTCCATTCCCCCGTCGTCATCATTTCCACCAAGTTGTATAACCAAAGTGTATGTATGCCTTCATCCCTATCATGCCAAAGCAAAGTAAAGCCACGGCACAAAATGATTTTTTGTTTGGGTATTACTCATGCGAAATCTGTTTGTCCATAAGTAGCGTAAACTAAGCATAAACTGTTTCTGACAACGTTGGTCCCCATTACACCTCAATTTAGAAAGTGTTCATGTTGGTGGTGTTATTGGATTCGGGGGATATTAATGGTGTTGAGTTAAACGCTTTCCTCATGAGATGTATAATCTTGTATGACTGACTACACAGACTGTTCGTTTTGCTGTTGGTGGCAATAAGCATCATCTGGATTCCCATCATCCTCGCATACCGAGAAAGCCAGCTTTTCCGATACATTCAAAGCATTACATCTTACCTGGCCCCTCCCGTCTGTGCTGTGTTTTTTACGGCAGTCTTTTTACCTCGAATTAATGAACAGGTGCGGCGGGTGTGCTTTACACCCTTTAAAATCATATTTGCACCAATTATTATAGTGCACGTGCACTCTGTAGTCTGTAGTCAAATTCCTACACTTTCTGAATAGCGAAAGAGTGTAGAGTTAGTTGCACGCTATCTTACTTATAATTGTACGCTAACATTTTTGTAATTAGCGAAGTATGGCCCGTGTGTGTTCCTCTGATGATTGCATGAGCCCGTGGATTGCACCAAGTTTTATTATTTTATTGCTTGTCACTTACACTCCATTGGGAGTCGGTATTACGGATTTATATATACGTACATATGTACAGCAAGAACAACACGCTTTCATGACATGAATATATAGTTCCAGATGTTGAAATTGGAATGCAAATCAGACCATTTTTTACCACATGTATAATTGATTAGTATGTGTAAGGCATGATGTTGTTAGTTTGGTGGACCGTATTCACCTGTCAACATATCGCATTTCGTGCGAAGACAATTATTCCCAATAATATGTATTTAATGTATGCAATTCAATTGTTATGTCCATTTTGTGTGAAAAATGTAACTGGTAAAAAGTCATTCCAATCATGCTGGACAGGGTTTAGTTATATTTGGGTTAAGAATTTGTTGAAAATAGAAATTACACTAAATCGTCTCATCATCCGTCAATCATCCATGCATGGGGTTAGAAAAGGAATTGAATGTTGATATGAGTTGCTCTCAATGCAGATGTACATTATTATGAGATTTAAACACAAGAGACTAGTAGTGGCAAAGACGAAGAAATAGAGATATGTGAGCATTACAGATTAACTTTTTAGCTGGATTGTAAATTGCATGAATGTTGTAGACGTTTCAAAGTCTGATACATAAAATTTAGAAAGGACGATTGGTAATCAAAGAATTCATGCATGTGTAAGAAGATTGAATGAGGTTGTCATCATAATCAGGAATACTATGGGCGAGGCCAGTGAAAGAAAGGAGAGTGAAAGGCGAGGAAGGCCATAATCTGGCTTTCTCTTCTCATAACTCCTGTTTTGTAGAAAGGAGTAGGCCAGGGACGAAGCCACTTCAATGCACTATTCTCTGCCCACGTGAAATATCATATTCAAAAGGAAGCCCGTGAAATTAAGTTCTGAGTAATAATAAACAAAAAGGAGTTTTGAAATAGCCCACTCAGCTCCAGGAACTGGAATAACTAAAAAAACACAAAGTTTCCTCTTGATTAGTGGGGATTTCTGGAAGGGGGGAGAGGCCTAGGACTAACAATGGTTTATATAATCTCGAAATCGTCAGTCAGTTCAGTCTTCAGTCCATGAAAAAATTGATTTTATTCAAACTTTATCTTGTATTATTTCAATCAATTCATTCAATGAAATAAAATTTATAAAATGACGTTGGCGGTGATGGAATGAAGAGCCCTTGATTGACGGAGAGTATTATTCAGAAATTCAGAAGAAAAAGCAAAAAACATTTGGAAATTTCCAGTTCAATAATATCAGGCAAAATCCCAGGTAGTCTAATACAAAAACCAATTCTATTGAATCCCTCTCATGTAATTCAATATATTTATCGCATTTTTCATGCTAAGCGTTACAACAATTGATTTCCTGTCATTTTGTCAAGTGCGTAGGTTTTCCAAATGATTATACTTGCTCCTACACACACTGATTATTTATTGTGTGACATGACATGGAAAATCATTTACTGTAGGAGTCAACCTGTTATTACATATCATATTCCTTTTTGCCTTTGTCTTGTTTCAATGGCACCCGAACTGGAAAACCATTGTTTTTTATGTAAAAATGAGTGAGTTCTTGGAATTTGCTGTCTGATATGGTTTGCATTGACGACATCCATCCCACCAACCCACGTAAACACAAAATGAGACATAAAACCAATACAAAAAGTAAAATGGAAAAATCAAACTAAACCCGTAAATATATACTCCAATTTTTACTAATGTGGTGGGAGTTTAGTGTCTACAAGAAAATTACATACAAATTAAGTAGGTTTATGAACACATCAATGAGAGAAAGAGCAAATGCCGAATTTAATCTCGTTTTTTGTGGTAATGTATATAGTGCATGTGTATGTAAGTTACACTGTAGAGTACTACTGCACTGCACAGCATGAAGCACACTTTCATCTTATAATTTCTTTTACTTTTGTTCTTTTTTGATGTGTAAGGCTGGACACTGGAAATAGTATTATATTATGCTGTTGTAATATTGCAGGGAGCATTCTGGGGTTTGATGACTGGACTGGTCTTGGGTCTCTTTAGATTTGTCTTGGAGTTCGCTTTCATTGCACCGTCTTGCGGATCAGGTGCAGTTGTCTTGCAAATAGAAAACATAAATAAACAGGAGCTACTATGTGAACTATTAGTCTACGACGGCATTATCGAAATAATGACTGTTTGCTTTTAACAGGAGAAATTGACACTCGGCCGGAATGGATTAAATGGTTTATTGGGGAAATCCATTACCTTCACTTTGGATGTATTATCTTCCTCATAACCCTCGTTGTTACGTATTGCGTCAGCATTGTCACACCACCAATTGACCCAGACAAGGTAAGTTTGTCATTATGGTGGTAACCTCATCGTCATATGTAGGCTATGTAATATCGACCCATAAAGTGGAGTCGTCTGGAATGGCCTTGATTAAACGCTGAGCTCCATTAACTTGTTTTAGCTGCACCGGCTAACATTCTGGTCACGCCACAGTCAGCAGGTCCGCAAACCCATGGAAGATGAAGTAGAAGAATCTGATAAACCAACCAACGCTCCTGCAAATGGTAACGGAACAGTAATCAAGGAAGGTAAGTAACGGTGCAGCAGCGCCGAAGAAATTATTAGCACCTAGTTTTATAGATTGCCCCTACTTGCACATAAATGGCTTCTTGTAATAGCGTTTCTACAACGAAATAATTTGCTATAATGATTAAAGCTGAAGAGGAAAAGGCAGACGGTCCGATAATGAAAATGTTGAAATGCATTTGTGGAGCCGATAGTAAGGCATTGGAACAGGCCAAATTGGAGGAAGGACCAAAACTTTCTGCGGAAGAGGAAGCGGCTTCTGCAGCCAAGTTTCTTGATGAAGAGAAATTTTGGAAAAGGTAATATATGACATGCATTATTATTGCGTTTTCCAAACGGGATCATCTAAAATGCATGAAGAAGACTTGCTTATTATATGACTCATTTTAAATTCAATTTGTAGATTTGTTAATAGCAACGCAGTGCTGCTCATGACAATTGCTGTATTCGTTTGGGCATTTTACGCTTGAAAAGCTGTGAAGGAAGAAGATTGCCGAGCGAAAAAGTATTGAACTCGAACTACTAAATTATTATTATTATTTTATTTTAGCGACATAACTCATAACCCACCTTAAACCCAGTAATTAAATGCATAGGCATTTTATCAATATTTTATGTAGAACGTAGAGTGTCTGACTCAACTCCTCAAAAGAGTTGTAATAAACGTTTTAAATATAGGACAAGGTAAATTATGCCTATATTATGAATTACTCAGCACGATGTATTTTCAAAGTGTGAGTATAATTTGATTATTGCTACAGCATAGCCATAAGGGATTTGATGACTTGTAATTAATATTATGCCCGTTTACTTCGTGGACACACACATTAAAACCAATAGTAGTTTTGGAGAAAATGATGTTTTAACCTTTAAGTAGTTATAAGTCACTAACGGAGAGAATCTTAGAAACTGAAAATTCGAGGAAACGCGGAGGAAGTAAAGTGATTGGGGTAACAAAATGTACCTACACTTTTAATCCAAAACACTTATTAGTAGCTGAGTAGAGTTTAATTAGACGGCAATCCCGAATACGATTATTATGGTTACCGTGAGTGTTAATCTGAGTCATTCTATGGTAAAGTGTACATACGTTAGGAGTTTTTTTAATATACGTATAAAAGATCATTTATCCTCATTTTATAATTTATAAAGGCAATGTATCTTGCTACTGCAGTTAATTTTACAGTATCAGAAACTTGTAAATATCAATCAAGTATTTTATGATAATGCTAAAAGTAGTGTACCCCGTAGCTCAGACGAAATAATATATTATTCTTAAATATCTGGAGTGTCAAGCACGTAAAAATAGTCACGGATATTAAAACCATTAAATATTTTTAACTATATGGATTCCTGAAGCCATTAATTTGTTTGAATATATATAGCTAGGAAGTCTGTCTGAATTCTAAATACTTGTCAGTCTTCTCTAGAGCAAAATGAAACCTAAACTGTTAAATTATTAAAATACCTACTTGTGTAAACGGAATGTGATGTGAGATGAGTGATAATAATACTGTAGCGATTGTAATAGGGGTGGTCTATACGTCCTGCAAATGTGAGCAATGATGAAGATGAAAGATAGTAGTAAACATACAGAATGATAAACAATTATTATTATTATTATTTAGTATTATAAATGTAAAAACATGATGAGATGAGTGCATGTGAACACTGTATGTAATACTGTGAAAGTAGAGTAGAAAATGATTAAAAATACAAAGTACAAGTGAACATGGTAAAACTGAGCGAGGAAAACAATGTGTTGGCAAAGTTACTCTTGGTTGTGACGTATAGCGGATAAGAATGAACCCCCTTCTAACTAAAGTAGCTAAAACAAATGTGTTAGTTAGTAATTAGAATAAGTTACAAACTTAATTAAAACTTTTAAGGCAACGGACCGTTTGGCAGGCAGCAGCATTAATTTCAGTGTTGCGATTGCGATATAATGCAATTCGAACAGTGTATATATATAAGGTATAACAGCATGATCAAATGCTAAAAAATCAAGTCCGATGGACTGTTTCTGACTTAAAATATTATTGTATTTAAAAAAAATTCAGCTAACTCTAACAATGTAAGACTATATATATTCCTTCTCAAACTATTATTTTCTAGTTTTTTCTGTACGTCTTCGTTACTATCATTTTAAAATGTATTATGAATGATCATCCACACACAATTATACAATCCACGTTATATAAATATATACCTAAACAATCCCCCCCGTCATATTATTGTACAGCAGAAGTATTATTTTGATGTTCGTTTGGTGGGATATCACATTCTAGCGAATAGCGATGTATATGGATATGGATATTATGTGATGATGATAAGTCGGTAGATAAACTGTTGATAATTTGAATGAGATGAATAAATACAGCTCTGATTATCAATGTATACCAAAAGTGGAACTAAAGGCATACCCTAATTACTTACTACATTTTTAATAATAAAGAGAGATCCCATTATTGCGTTGCTAATTTTCCAACATACTTTTTTAGCGTCAATGAAAGAAGCAATAATTTTTTTTACCAGACTCGATTATCATCGCAGTTTCATTCATCACGATGCCAATACTACTGACTACTGTGATCTTTTGAAACAAGATGATTGCCCTCTCTCTTCTTCTTCTTCTTCTTCAATTGCATACTAAATTATATAATAATTAAAAACTCCGAAACTCAGACGGAACGGAAGCTTAAATGAACATTACAAATGAGTTTATTATTCACACTACGAAATCCCTAAAAAATAGAATAGTTTAGTTAATTTTAGATAATATTTAGTTCGAGGCTAGTTCTGCGACGACTGCGACTTTTGATCCTTTCCAGCAGCGTCCCCATCTGCCTGACTCTCTGACTGCGTCTGTTTCAAGTCTTGATCAAGTCTCTCCTTGGCCCGGAAAACTTTTGACTGGATGTAAAAGGAGCCCCCTTTAGCCTTATCGTTAATATTAAATAAGTGCTCGTATTGCTTTTGAATTTCCTCTGGGTTTGACTCGGGGTTGGCGTTCAGAATTTGGCGAGCTTCGTCCAGAGACATGCCCAGTCGCATATTTTCCGCTGCTGTCCGACTGTCTCCGCCTGCTGAACCTCCAGCAGTAGTTCTCCGGGCATTAGCGGCAGCTTGGCTTGCCTAAATCACAATAATAATAAGAATAATAATAAGAAGAAGAATAATATTAATAACACATTTAATTGTCCCTTCAACTGATCAAGTCGCACATTCCAACTTCCACCAACCATTTCCAAAGTTGTGGGTGGAGTTAGGTTTTTTTTTTTGGAATATTATACCTGATATTCTTGTCGAAGGGCTTTAGCAAAGGCTCTTCCCACTGCTTGTGTCCCCAAGACGATAATCTGGATCAGGTACTTTGCCATACTCCCCGGGGGGTAGTTTCTCTGGAAATTCCAATTACTTGATTTCCGCCTTGTTACACAACACTATCAACTATTATTACTATTGATGTTAAATTACTCCTCTCCTATTATTTTCAATTTTTTTACACACTACAACAAAGATCACTCCTTGACTTCAGCTGGACTTGATATTGTTACTGTCCATTGTTTTAAGAATAATAATAATTAGCACATTCAATAGCTAAAAGCTAACACAAATTTTAAACACTGTATTTTTTTTCGTTTTTGAGTTTGTTGATGATCAAATAATATATGATGAAATAGTAATACGGTGTGGAGCAGCGGAAAGCGGAATAGCAAAATGCAAGCTGATAGCTGATCTGCTGATGATATATATACTCTTTGGATATGAGGGAACCGCTCTTTGGTTGAAATGTGACTATGTGACCATGTGCTTCCCTATTCTGCTCTTTCTATGCCTAAAGTTGCCCTACTGCGAGCACTGCTGCACGAGTTCTCTGCTCTGCTCTATCCATTGAGCTTATTGTTAGTAGCGGGCGAAATACAATCATCATCATCACCATAGGATCATCATGTCCGTCCGTCTGCCCATCAACATGTAACTTACTACATACATACTTAACTTACCTCTGGCTACAACATTAAATAGGTGAAACTCTGTAAAGATCATAAAAAATTTAAGTTGTAGTAAGTTTGAAATTTTCGAGTAAATAGGAGAAAGGTTCATCATAACGGATCCTATGTTAAATGGCAATGAAAGATGGCAATGTTTTTTATGACTTGAATAATTTCAAATAAGTTTGTTTAGGTTAGTTCAGTCCTGCTTTTGATACATTTTTTTGCTAGTTTACTCCTACTACTAATATTACTTTATTATTCAATTACAGGCAATTCAATTCAAGCGACAGCCAGGTTCGACTTTTCTTCATAAATGCATTATTATGAGGTTTATATATGTACTTAGGTATATAGTGTGTAGATTTTTGTCGTGTATTCAGTTTCGGTTTTCCTCAAGACATCCTAAATACTCATATGCTTCGCCTTTTTGCTTTGAAGATTTATAAACTACCTACTTACAAGGAGGTATACCAGGTAGATTAACTCCAATCAAGGAGTGAAATGTGCATTTATATGTAGTTTCACACGAGGAATACGAAAATGATGTCCATT